>CAEGAD010100609.1:0-96161 GCA_903067055.1 Poeciliopsis paucimaculata | reverse complement strand
GCAAATGTGTTTTCAGAGCAGTAGGAGATTTGTAACTGAAAGCACATCTCTGTCTGTTCTCCTCGCGAGTAAGAAAAGAATCTAACTCTCTTGTCTTTCCTGTATTTGTTTAATCTGTGTTTTAATAGGTGTTAACCCTGACAGAAGTTTATTTGTACAGCACATTTTAACAATAAGGCATCTCAAAGTGCTTTACACCATAAAACAATTATAAAACAAAAAAATAACTTTACATTTTGTCAAATGCCATCATCAAAATTATCAGCCAAATATAGATTAAATAATCAATCAATGTTTTACTTGTTACTAACCAAAAGAAACTCTAAGCAGATAAGTTTTTCGTTTAGATTTAAAGGAATTCAGTGTTTCGGCTGTTTTGCAGTTTTCTGGAAGTTTGTTCCAGATTTGTGGTTCTGGATGCGGAGCAGAACCAGGTTGCAAGGTTGCTATGGCAACAACAGCAGATCTTTAATGTTTTCAGGTGGCAACCTGTTCAGTGATTTATAAACTAACAGAAGTATTTTAAAGTGTTAACATTCGTTGTCTTGTTTTTTAATACTTTAAAATTGTTTTCTGTGTTTCCTGCAAATCCCAAAATATGATTATTGTGAAAAGAAGTCACTGGAGGTGGGCAGATTGATCATAATTATCAGTATTGGATCAATTCCATCTTGGTAATATTAATACTTTAATTTCAGATTGCCTCTTTTTTGTATTGCAGTTTCTCAGCTCTACCTCTAAAAAGATTTTGTGTTGATTTTTCTTTGCAACTTATTTCAATCAATCAAGTTTATTTGTACAGCACAAGACAGTTCAAAGTGCTTTACATCATAAAAACACACAAATTAAGAAAAAATGCACATAAATCATGTTAATACATATTTTGTAGAAAAAGGAAAAACTACCAACACATGGGGTTCAGACCCACTACCTGCCACCTTTAGACGCAGCCCTGCTGCAATCTGCCTGGACTCCAATCTGCAGGATAGAAGCTCAGGGTCTGGCGCCCCTGGTCAGACGCAATGGATGAACGGATCAGAGAAATTGTCCTGCAATGTAAGTTCTGTCCAGCAGAGGGCAGCAGACATTGCAGCGTTCATATCTGATGGCGTTTAGGTTCTGACCCGTTACTAATTGGCAGAGTAAGTATTTGGAAGAAAAAATATTTTTATTACGCTGTACTTTTTACTTTTACTTGAATAAAATTTCTGGATACCCACTGTGATTAACTTCACTGAATGAAAAACAAGCTTGTTTCAACCAGACAGACACACACCTCCAGAGTTTTGTTAAAGTTTAAAAAACTGAAACTGGTATATTGAAAAAAGGTGATTAGGAAGAATGTTTGATTTTGTTACTTTGTAAATGAAGATGATTTTTTTTAAATGACTGATGCTTTGATCAGTTACTCAGTACTTGATTAGTGTCCTTTTTTTTTTTTACCAAATACTTCTTTTTTTTTCTTAAGTAATTTCTCAGCTACTTTTACTGGAGTAAAAATATGTTGAAGTAGAAATACTCTTGAGTA
Organism: Poeciliopsis paucimaculata; assembly: GCA_903067055.1. Lineage (NCBI taxonomy): Eukaryota > Metazoa > Chordata > Actinopteri > Cyprinodontiformes > Poeciliidae > Poeciliopsis > Poeciliopsis paucimaculata. The sequence continues at coordinate 94,633 of CAEGAD010100609.1, read as the reverse complement.
CAATTTTTGGCGGTCTACCAACCTAAAAGAGGAGATCATATCCCCTACTCCAACATCGTTCTAACCATACGGCTAGAAAGAGGAGATCATATCCCCTACTCCAACATCTTTCTAACCATACAGCTAGAAAGAGGAGCTCATATCCCCTACTCCAACATCTTTCTAGCTAGAAAGAGGAGATCATATCCCCTACTCCAACATCGTTCTAACCATACGGCTAGAAAGAGGAGATCATATCCCCTACTCCAACATCTTTCTAACCATACAGCTAGAAAGAGGAGCTCATATCCCCTACTCCAACATCTTTCTAGCTAGAAAGAGGAGATCATATCCCCTACTCCAACATCGTTCTAACCATACGGCTAGAAAGAGGAGATCATATCCCCTACTCCAACATCTTTTTAGCTAGAAAGAGAAGATCATATCCCCTACTCCAACATCTTTCTAGCTAGAAAGAGGAAATCATATCCCCTACTCCAACATTTTTCTAGCTAGAAAGAGGAAATCATATCCCCTACTCCAACATTTTTCTAGCTAGAAAGAGGAGATCATATCCCCTACTCCAACATCTTTCTAGCTAGAAAGAGGAGATCATATCCCCTACTCCAACATCTTTCTAGCTAGAAAGAGGAGATAATATCCACTACTCCAACATCTTTCTAACTGTAAGGCCAGAAAGAGAAGTGGCAAAAGCAAATGAGGTGGACTAGCAGAGCTTGGGAACAACTGATTGTGTAATCTAATACATTTTACAGTGGAATATCATATCTGCTCTTTGGATACTGAGACGTCAGCATGTCATGATAAACATTAGACTTACAGTAACTGTCTTCAGTCAGAGGCTTCTTTAGATTTGTTGGAAGACTGACTGCTACTGGAGATCCTTCCTCCCCATAACATCATCGACTACGACTTTTTATTTGGATGATATGAGTTATGACAACTTTTAATTTTCTTTGGGATAAATGAAGTACTTTTGAGTTAAATTAATTCCAAAAATATAAGTTTAATTTAAAACATTGTTTTTAAAACATTGTTTTTAAAACATTGTTTTTTTAGTTCCTAAACCTAAAAATAGAAATTAAAAGGTTGTTCTAATCCAGAACAAACATCTCTGAAGGCTATTTAGAAAAACTCAATACACTCTGTTTTTTTAAGTGTGTGTGTTCTCTGTAGGAGCTGCAACAACCAGAGTGATCATTCCACAACTGAGACACGCTGACCCGGTTCTGAATGTGTGTGTGATCAGCTTAAAGGTTCAGGCCGGGGTCAGGCAGGTGGACCCCCCAGGAGTCAGCCCGGCCCAGATGGCCCAGAGTTCACCTTACAGATGGTTCCTAATGAAAGTGACAACGAACACACACCTGGAGCAGGAACTGGGTCGGACGTGATTCATGACCGGTTCTCCTCGGCCTGACCCATTTCCTGAAGCTGAAACAAATGAGCTGAGATGAGATTCTGGTTCTGGTGAAATCCCCAGGGAGGCGCTGTCCAACTGGAATGAATGGCTCTCTGAGCAGATCACTGCCAACAGGGGGAACCACATCCTGCTGCCGTGAACTGAACTGGTTCTGAACTGGTTCTGAACTAGTTTTTAATTAGTTCTGAACTAGTTCTGAACTAGTTCTGAACTGGTTCTGAACTGGTTCTGAATTAGTTCTGAACTGGTTCTGAACTAGTTCTGAACTGGTTCTGGACTGGTTCTGAAGTGGTTCTGAACTAGTTCTTAATTAGTTCTGAACTGGTTCTTAATTAGTTCTGAATTGGTTCTGGACTGGTTCATACAGTGTTTGAAACTGGAATTCTCACTTGGTCTCAAATGAATAATTGTGATTAATCGTAATTAATCATTTATTTAAATAATTGTCAACTGATGTACTAATTGATTAACTGTTGGCTGGAGTAAAAAGACTCAGAAAAAGAATAATTGCAGAAAGAACAATAAACTCAGAGCTGGAATTAAGACAGAAGAATACAAAAATATATACATTTTGCATTTAAGTTGGAGAAAAATAATTTTTTGTACATATGAAAACAAAAACCTATTGATTTCCTTTGTTTCTAATAATTAATTGATTAATCCATATAACAATTAACAGATTTTTACATGTTAGAAATATTTTTTTCATTTCCTTTATTTTGGCAGTAAAATCTTTATTTACTTATTGAAAAAAATTAATTGAATTATTTGTTTATTTGCATCTTTTAAAAAGTTTAAGAGGTTAAATTTTTAAAAAATCTGTTATCCGATAAATCGTCAAAGTAATCAATCAATTAACTAGTACCTAAAAGACTCGTTAGTCGCAGTAATAATTCTGACAGTTCAGGCTTTCCGTAGAAACAGGTGGACAGGTGAGCGCCGTCACAGCTGCTGATGACGTTCATTTAAAGTCACTTGATCAATGCGATCAGAGTGTGTATTGATCAGAGTTTATCGCTCTGTAGTGTGTGTGTGTGTGTGTGTGTGTGCGTGTGCGTGTGCGTGTGTGTGCGTGTGCGTGTGTGGGAGGGGGGCTAGGGGGGTTGGGGAGCCGGGCTGGTCGGTGCCCTCCCCCTCCCTCCCGTTCTCTCCTCTGATTGGCTGCTTCTCTCCTCTCGCGCAGCAGGCGCTGCTGCTCCTCTTCAGATCCAGGTTGAACCCGCGCGCATCCAGGAGTCATATCGGACCCGGACCAGAACCTACAAGGATCCCGACCGGAACAGACCCGAACTGGACTCTCCTCTGTCTCTCTTCCAGCTCGGTTCGGTCGAACCCTTTCTGGTTCGGTTTGGCTCTTCTTCCTCCTCCTCTTCTTCTTTTTTTTCTCGCTCTTTTGCGCATCTTGGATCTCGTTCAGTCCCGGTTCCGACCGACATGTGCGGGCAACCGAACCGGACCGGAGCGCACCGCACAGGGCTGTGAACGCAGGACCACGGCGTGCCGTTGCGCGCGCCCCCGGCCGTGCGCGTGAATGAAGAGATGGAGCGAAAAGTCCTGAGTCAGGTATGACGGGAACGCGCAGCCGTGGAGCGCGCGTGCGTGCGTGCTGCTGTTGCTGTACAGTCTGACCTTGTGAGGTCCAGAACCCGGTTCTGAAGAATTTGAATCCGGTTCTAGTGACTGCAGAGACGCACGCGCTCGTGCTGCAGAAAAATCAGCCACTCTCATGGTTTACTGGATAAACTGGACCCAATCCGAACAGAACCAGTACCCATCATCAGCAGGTAGTTCAACTGGATCCGTGTCGTTCTTTTCTACTGAACGGATCCGTTCCTTTCTGATTCTGGTGTTGTTTGGAGTTCTTTCTGTGTTCTGCAGCGTGGCTCTGGTTCTGGTGAACCAGGTCCAGGTTGATGGAGCATCATCAGGACGGAGTTCTGTTTGAGGAACCCGGTGCGACCCGACCCGGAGCAGTTCTGGTTCTGCAGAATATCGACAGTGATCCGATAAACCAGAATAACTAGAAACCAAACAATCAGCTGGTTCTGATCTGGGCTTTGACTAGGCCGTTATAACACATGCTCAGCTTTAATCTGAAGCATCCCATAATATGTCTGCTGCTGCCCTCAGCATGATGCTGCCACCACCGGGCTTCACAGCAGGGACGGTGTGAAATCATCGCGTTACAAACATTTGTTGAGCCTCCCGCACTTTTCAGGTTTCTATCTGTTAAAAGAAATCTGGATCGGTTCCTCTGTGTGTGTGTGTGTGTGTGGGGGTGTGTGTGCGTGTGTGTGTGAGAGCAGCTGGTCGGGTTCTGGGTCCGTCTACAGGGAGTCGCATTGAGCAGTGACTCCAAACAGATTGAATTTGATTCACTTTAAAAAAGAAAATAAATATTGACAAAAAAATAGATGTTTTTACAGATTTTAAACGAATATCTTCCTTCCTTCCTTCCTTCCTTCCTTCCTTCCTTCCTTCCTTCCTTCCTTCCTTCCTTCCTTCCTTCCTTCCTTCCCTCCCTCCCTCCCTCCCTCCCTCCCTCCCTCCCTCCATTTTTAAACTTTTTCCCTTTTGGTTTTATTTTCATGTAAAGAACAAAGAATTCTGGAAAACTTAATATGATTCATAATCCAGAACGCAGCTACCTGCTACTGGATCTGTAAAACTTTCAGAAACTCTGAGACGGAGGCGGATCCATTTCCTCTGGGAACCGGGCCTATTTTTAGAAAACGCACGCACACACACACGCACACTAACTCAGCCTCTGAAACTCGAGGTGTGTGTCGGCTCTAACGAGGTCGGGTGACTGGCAGCAGCTGAGGAGACGACAGGCGCTCTCATCCATCACTTCCTGCATCCTTCATCCCTCCATCCTCTTCCTCACTGAGATGACGATGAGGAGGAGCGATGAAGGTTTGCTTTGTGTTCAGCAGCTCAGATTTCCCGACTTCTTCGATTTGTCTGTGGAAACTGAAACTGTTCGGCCTCCAATCACAGACTAAATACTGACCACCTGACCCGCCGCAGCCAATCGGGCTCAAATTAGATGGAGCTTTTAGGAGATTCTGTTCAGTTCTGTTCGGTTCTGAAGCGGTTCGGTTTGTTTCTCAGAGTTCAGCTAAAAATTGCAGACCGAAAGTTGGACGCAGCCGCCACTGCAGTGGTTCAGGGTCTGTTTGTTAAGGTTCTGTTTGGTGAAATGAACGTTTTGGGCCTGGTGGCCCACAGGGCTCAGTTCTAGGCCTCTTCCTCTTTTCCTCACTCACATTAAAACACCTCATTGCAGCCATTTGAATGGAGATGACTTTCAGATTTATATCCCTCTGTGCTTTGATGACATTAAAACTTGAAAAGTGCTAAAAAAATTTAAAAATTTAAAGAGAAAAAGACAGAAATCATGTTTTTGTGGCCCTACTGAGACCTAGACCTACGTTAACATGCCTCATTCCTTTTAGGATTTACCTAGGGATGGTTTTCACACCTGTTTGTCCAGGACACTGGGTTCGCTTGGGCACCAAAATTGCAACATTTGATAAATTTTTAGCTGTGTCAAACAAACCTAAACAGTTTAAAAACTTGTTCTTTTCTTCGCCTTTAGGGGCGCTACATCAAGAAGGCCTGAAGGAAACGACACAAAAACCTCTGAAGACGACAATGAGCGCAACTTCCTTCTCCACTACTACTTCAAAAAGTAATCAATACTTCCTCCATTGTAGAGTAGCGTCAATTTTTAGCAGACTTTTGCCATTTCTCCTGCCAGTGGTAGACTAGCCTGTTTGTTTTGGTCATATTTACCCAGAATTCCCTGCAGCATAGTTAACTTCCTATTTTTGGAGCCGTCTCCAGACTGTTCACTTGAATCTAATCGAGATGCAGGTTTTAGGGCAGATCAGAGTTCACGTTTTTGGTTCGCTTGTGTTCACACCTTCTTAAGCGAACCAGACTTTTTAGGCAAACGATTGCACCTTTAAGCTAATTTAATCAATTTTCACATGAAGCAAAGTCTTTATTTCTTGTTCTCAGTCGTCTCGCCTGGTTAAATAAAGATCGGTGGTGTCTTGGGGTTTAATTGTCTCTGACTGAGCCGCTGTGGGAGTGTTTAAAGTTAGTGCCGGTTAAACCTTCAGCTCCAGAGGTTTTTACTTGCCCCCCCGCTGAGCTGCAGCAGCGTCTGCATTCATGGATGCACTAATAGATGTCGCAGATTAATGTGTTCAGGATCCAGCTCTCTGCAGCAGAACCCCCGGGTCCGGGTTGGTCGTCTTTCTGCTCAGCTTGGTTTCTGTTTGCCGGGAGGAAGCCGCCTTTCTTTGGTTTCCTGTTGACGGCAGGAAGTGGCGCCAACTGGAAGGGGGTGGAAACAGCTTCCTGGCGTTGGGATGAAGCTGCTGGGAAGCATCCAGCTGTGAGCGCAGCACGTCTGCAGCCTGCAGATCCATCTTTTAGGAACAAAAGGAGATGGAAGCCTGGATTTTCAAAATCAAACTCATTGTTTCTGCAGATTATGAGCAGAAAGAAAAAACTCTTATAAAATTATAGCAAAATATAACAACAAAGTTTGCTTTGTTTAGCCTATCAAATCATATTTTCACCATGTTTAGTTCCAAACTAAATATTTTAAATTTAGTTAGGAAGCTAAATATTTAGTTCCCAACAAAAAGTCTAAAAAATATTTTCCAAAAAATAAATAGTTAGCTAAATATTTAGCTGGCTAATGAAATATTTTGTTTGCAAGATAGATATTTAGAGCCAAATATCTAAATTTGGTGGTAAATATTTATACTAAAGTTGAAAATTGTTGATTTTTTTGATCTCATAAATTTAGTTTTTCCTGAAAATGTTTGACATTAATCTCAACACTTTTGTTCCTTTTTTTTAGAGGCTCAGTGGTAATAATAGAAAAACAGAGTCAGAATTTTATGAGATCTTTATGAGAAAAATTAAAATGAAGACTACTGAGCATCTTATAAAGTTATAGTTTGGTATAAATTTGACAAAGCAGGAAGTGGACCATACCGTAGTGCATTCTGGGTAAATACAATCAAAACAAACACTAGCAGAAAAAATGGCTCAGTTTTTTAACAAAGATAAAAGAGAAATCCTCTGAAATCTGATGCTGCTTCATTTTTGTTTATGTTTCATGAAGAAGGAAGTTGCACTCATGTCTTCTTCAGAAGTTTTTGTGTCACTTCCTTCAGTGGTTCTCGATGCAGCACCCCCACAGGTGAGGAGGGGAACACCTGTGGGGGTTCAAAAACAATCATTTGTTTTTGATTGTTTGACTCAGTGCAGCTGAAATGTAACATTTTTTGTCCCCAGTTGAACCGTGTGTTGGACTCACCGCCCAGCGTCATTTTGAGCTGCATCTGGCTGCAACCTTTGCAGCTCCTCCCTGCAGCCGCTAATCCAACACATTTCTGTTTCCTCTGGAAGAGTTAAACTCTTTCCTTCCCTCCTCTTAGAGTCACTCAGCAGAAGCTGATCTGTTTCTTCTCGTCAGATCAGCTGATCTCCATGGAGGGAACATGAGGAAAACATCTGCTAGCGCCAGCTGGATGCTTCTCTCCAAGTTTTACCAACGTGTGAGTTCGTTTCTATCCTCTGAGACCGCCTCCATCCCTAACAGCTGCTGTCACAGCGATGCCCAACAAAACCCCACCAGATCATCTGGTCTTCAAAGCAGTCTGCGTTGCAGATGCTCTCTGTTTCCACACTTCACTGAGTTCATCAGTAATTATCTGGGAGCAGCAGCTCATCTAATAATCATCCTCTCATCTGAGATCCTCTCAGAGAGAACCGGAGCAGTTCAAACATCCAGACACCAAACTGATCCAATAAAACGTCTGCAGACTGATGGTGGACAGTCGAAATGTTAGTGGGTCAGAAGATGCTGGAAGCAGCTCTGTGGTTCTGGTCCAGTTAGCAGCTGCAGGTTCAGAACAGCAGCTGCTCTGAGGCTCCGCCCACTAGTCATTGATTACCCAGAATTCTCTGAATCGTTTCATCACAAGATTCCTCAGTAACAATCAGAAATTTAGTTAAGATTTACTGTCAGATTCAGATGCTTTCAAGTTGTGACAATCAGACAGCAATTTTCAGCAGTTTTCTTAAATCTGACCAATCACCTTCACAGTTTCTGCATTTTTCTAACTAAATATTTAGTTAAGAGATTTTAGTTAGATTTGGCTGGTTGGGCCCAACATGCAGCATTAAAGGTGTTCAAATATTTTGCTCCAAAATCTTCAGTGGGACAAAAAAAGTATTTTTAAAAATCAACAACAAAAATAGTTAATAAAATCAGTATGAACTATTTTAATTAAAGTAATCAGATTTTTTTGTAGGATCTGAATAATTTATCCAAAATTTCAAATATTTTTGGCACATTTTATTTTGTGAAAATTGAAAAAAAAAAAACAACTTTATCTATCCTGAGCAATGAAAACAGGATGGAGGTGAGTGTTCATTTGAACACATTTGCTCCATAAATACAACAATTTAAAGCAGATTTGTTGTATTTTAGACAATAAGTCAGATTTGGTCTAAATATGAAGTTAGAAGGAAACTAGAAAGCTTGGAAAAGATGATCACTTTGCATTGGATATTTTTATAAGTAGGTTTTGATTTAAAAGTTGTAGTTTTGTCTTGATTTATTAATGAATTATGGTGCTGGGACAAAAAGCTGAATCAGCCCAAACACAGATCTCCTTCAGTTCTTCCTAAAACTGTTTCACTTGATGCAGAAATGTGGTGTTATGGGGCCCAGTTGGTCTAAAATGGTCCGTTTTTCCTGTTTCTGTTCTTCCTCCTCCTGTTCGCGTTGATGACTGAGACCACCTGGTCCTAAAGAAGCAGCTGCAGCTCGAACCTCTGAGCTGCTGCCAACACGACATTTACGTCCAGAAGACGGATCGCTTCTCCGAGCTCAGAGAGATAATTTTAGCCAGAGTCACGGCGGTAAATCTCCGAGATCACTGGGTTCGGTTCGATTCGGTTCGGTTCTGGGTGGGTGTGAGTGTGTCCCTCCTGCTGAGTGAACGATTTAGTCACCATTTACTAACCAGCAGCGGCTGATTGATCATCAATCATCTGCTAATTGGTGACAGATTGATCCAATCAGGGAGGCCCGTTGATGAGCTGCTGAGTCAGCGGTTCAGCTCCTGTCACGTGACTGCTGAACGTGTCGGACTGGTTATGTGACGTCACGGACGCCATGCAAATAAGTGAAGTAGAGTAAATGTTACCATAAGTCCGAGTTCCACTAACTTATAGTAAAACATTTTTGATTAAATGTTTTTATTGTTTGGAAAAGTGCAACAGAAAAAACATTTCAACATTTTTCCTTTATGTGAAACTGTTTTTAAAAATCAATATTAAGTACTTATTTGCATAAATCAAGCTCCTATATGTCATGGAAAAGTTACATTTAAGTTAGATTTGTCTTATTTTAAGTATAACAGAATATTTGCACTAAACTACTGAGTAAGATTTTGTTTTTTTTTCAGTGCCGACAGACGAACAAATTCAATTCAAAAATACTTCAGTGATCCCAAAGGGAAATTAAATACATGTCCCTGTTTTCATTCACCAGGCGTGAGTGATATTTCAAAAAAAGTTATATCAACAAATCACCCACAATATTTCACATTTTGCTTTTTTTAATGGGATTTAGTTATGTTTTACTTTCCTTTATAGTCACCAGGATAAAAAATATATCTACATGTAAAAATATACAAAAATCACACAAGTCTTCTCATTTTACATTAAAACATGATAGTTGCGTAAATAATGTCTGAGTTCTTAAAAAAAACATGAGGTACATGAAACTTGTTCTGTTGAAACGAAACAGTTTGTTTTAATTTAAGTATTTTTATTAACACATTTCACAGAAAAATTTAAAAAAGTTTCAGATTGATCAGGATGTTCACCATCCAAAATCTCACATGGATTGTTATCGTCTCACTGATGGTTCGGTTCCTTCCAGCTGTCTGGACCTGGAGCTCCTTGTTTTGTTTTGCTGAAGTGTCCGGACGGGTTCTGTCTGGTTCCGGACCCGGTTAGCTCTCATTTTGTTGCTGTGTTTCTATTTTCAGGTGGTCTGCGTGTGTTTCCTGCTGAGTGGACGGGTTTCCTCGTTGGAGCTGACCTGTGACACGTTGATCCTGCTGTCCACCAACCTGACAGGTAGCTTCCTTTCTGGTTCTGTTAGCGATGAGAACCGAACTGGATCAGAACCGTCCTGTTTGAGGCTGACGGCTAATTGTTGCTTCCTGTGTGTCTCTCAGCGAGGATGTTGGTGTTGCTTAACCAGACGTTCACCATCAGCAACTCCTCAGGTTGGTAACACAAAACCACAAATCCTGTCTACTGCCCCCTAGTGGCTCACCTGTGGAACATGACTGCAGAGTTCTGTCCACTCGGGTACATTTTATTTAGCGATTTAATTGTTAGTGAACATAATGTTTTAACTAGCAGTGACTAATAGCTATTGCTGATTTCAGTGCTAATTCTCTATTACAACCCTGGCAGCCATTTTGATTAATCTCCACCAGGTAAATTAAACATAAAATCAAGACATTATATCTGGTTTCTATGGCTCAAAATTGATAGGTTACAATATGACGCCAAAAACATTCATGCAACAGCATATTAGGGCCATTCTAGGTAGAAAAGAAGGATTAATTTGTAATTTGCCAAAATACTCATTAGTTTTGAGATTAGTCTCATAAATTTTCTAGATAAAATATGGACATTTGAGTTTGAGAAGTCAAAACTTGGCTAGACAACAAATAAATAAAATTGAAAGTAATGACAGAGGTTTTCTTGCAAAAGTTGGAAATTTCTAAATTTCAAAAGTAAAACATTTTCAACTTTTCAAACTCAGAAATTTCCATGTATTTTCTATATAATTTCTAAATTATTCTGAAAATGTCTCAATTTTCTAGCAAATTTTCAAACTGCATTTAACTTATTTTTTCTAGAAAGTTTCTGAAATTAGTTTTTTGGTGAAAATTTACTCCTTTTTGTCTTATATTTTTATTTACAACAGCCCAAAGACACTGTTGTACAGTCAGCTGCCAATTTTAGTAGAAATATTAATTTTCAACAAATGAAAAATCAAAAATGTTTCAGTAAATATGATTTCTATCAATCCAACTATGTACAATTTCAGACCAAAGTGTTCACTCTGATCAATTAAGTGTAAAAATATTTTTTTCTTCACGACCATCTCAGACTGGATCAGAACAGGATTTCAACCGTCAGGGTCTGACTCTGTCGCCTGTCTGCAGGTGTGTACTGTGACCTCTCGGTGGACGGGATCGGGACCTGCTGGCCTCGCAGTGCAGCTGGAGAGCTGATCTCCAGACCCTGTCCAGAGCAGTTCAATGGCATCCACTACAACACCACCAGTACGTACCAGCAGAGGACCAGTAGAGTACTACACAGTGCATAGAATACCTAGTACTCTATGCACTGCAAAATGCAAAATCTTGCCAAATATGTTTAGTTTAGTTTCTAGTGCAATAAAATTATCAAGTAATTTTACAGTAAGAGCTTGGATTAAGTAAATAATTCCTTAATACTGACGGAAAGGTTCTAGTTATATTGGCAGATTATTTCACTTATAACATAAAAACATGTTTGGTTATAAGTGAAATAATTTGCTAATGGAACTAGAACTTTTTCATCAACTTACTTATAAGTTAGTTTTGTCTAAATGAAAGTGAAATAAGCTATTTACACTGGAAAGAACACCAAAAATTCTTGGTATGATTTTGTGTTTTTGCAGCATTTATTTCACAAAACTACAATAGGAATATGTAAAAAGTGGAAAATCTGACAGTGGAACTAGAACTTTTCCATCAACATTAAGGAATTATTGACTGAAAACAATCTTATATATCTTGTCAAAACTTGGATTGTCAGTTAATATTGTTGTATTTCAAGAGTACTAAGATATTTGCACTACAAACTACATCAAAAATGCTTGGTAAGACTTTATGTTTTTCCAGTGAACCAATTTTGACACAGCCAACAAAAACTGCCACATCCTTTTTATTGTAAAACAAAAGTCTTTTCGAAATTGGCCATTTATTTTCAAAATGTCAAATTGCACAAATATATAGTCAATGGAAACAGGAGAGTCTGAGCTCCAGACTCTAATAGTAAAAGCAGCATTGAAATATTCGTCCATCTTCCCAGCTTTTGTACACCTCCATCTGATTGTTGTTTCTCCTCCTCATTAAAACACATTCATTTCACCACCACCCCCATCTGCACCCGTTTCTCTTTTCCTCCATCCTTTGCCGTCCGACTCCTGATGAAGCAGCAGGAATTACTGCAGCGTTTCAGATTCTCCTTCATCCTCGGTTTTCTCTGCGGACTCGCCGTCAGTTCTGACCCACACCAGTTGTATCCTGGTTGCCAAACTCCATCTGGGATTCAGTACATTCTGGCTGATTAAAGAAAAAACGTGTGGTTCAAAATATTACTGCAGCACATTTTATATGCACATAAATACGCTATGCTTCATTTGAAAGCTAAGACTCTTGAGATTCAAGCATTAAACCTACAGTGAGCAGCAGGTAAAGGGACTGTGGACATAAATGATGCAAACTCCAACACTGCAAAGACACAAAATCTTACTGATTATTTTTGTCCAGTTTCTAGTGCAAATATCTTAGCACACAAAACTCACTGAAAAGTAACTTTTCAGCCAGATGTAGGAGATTATTTTAAGTAGATAATTCTTAAACATTGATAAAAAGTGCTCATTCCAGAGGCATATTTTTTTTCACTGATTTAAATCAAGTTCCTATATCTTGCTGAAAAGTTACTTGTGAGTTAGCTTTGTCTTAATCCAAGTGTACTAAAGTATTTGCATGAGGAACTAAACAAAAATTACTTATCTTGTAGTTAGAACACACAAGCACAAGAAAGAAATGCAACAGAAAACTCTGTGAACCAAAAGGGATACAAATAAAAACAGCAGCAATGACAAAATGTTGCAAAATTGCTCCACAAAATGGAAATCCTCCAGACCCCTATGTACTCTAGGGGGGAGTCTAGAGTACATACTATTATTAAACATGCTGCTGTTCTATAAGATTGGAAACGGCATGAAGTCTAACATTTTCTCCAGTTTTCTTGTTTTTGCGACATTTTTGAAGGTGGTACAAAGGAGTCAAACAGGGGGCTCAAAACACAGCCCTGTGGTACGCCGGTGTTTAGGATAATGGTGCTGTGTTGGTTCTGACCTTCCAGTGAGAAACTAGAGAACTACAAGTCAAAATATCTTTACATCTGACTCTGAGTGCAGAGGATTAAATCAGAATAGGAAAATATCTCAGCAAACTCTTCTCCAGCGTTTACCTCAAAGGATGACGGCTTCCTCAGCAACAAGTGCTACAAACGTTAAAATTTTCGGTGAAGATTCAAAAAATCAGAGCGCAACAACTCGAATGAAGTGAATGAAGAAGTCTGGCATGAATGACTAACTCCAACACTCGGATCATCAGAATCCGCCCACGGAGTTCTGCGGTTTGATCCACTGCTACATCGCTGCAGGGAGAGCCGCCTGCGAGAGCCGCAGGCCGACTCCTACTCAGCCCCAGGTGGAGTAAAAATAACAGTAGGAAGATCAGAGCCGAACTGACTGGAAGGCTGGAAACAGAACCGCTGCAGCAGAAACCCCTTCAGTCCGTCGTCGTTCCATTCTGAAACGATACAGCCAGAGCTGAAGAGATTGATTCAATTAATTGTGATTAACCAATTATTCAAGTAATTGGCAACTAATTTAGTAATAGTTAATTTTAATAGTAATAGTAATAAGTAATAGTTAATTTAGTTAACTGGAGTAAACAGACTCTGAAAACGTCATTTGGTGAAAGAACGACAAACACAAAGCAGATACTAAGATGCATAAAAAATACAGCTCTGGAAAACATTAAGAGACCACTTAGAATGATCTGCTTTTACTTTTTACCAGTATATGTTTGAGTAAAATGAACTTTATTTTATTCTATGAACTTCTGACAACATGTCTCTGAAATTCCAAGCAAAAACTTAGCATTTATTTGCAGAAAATCAAAAGTGGTCCAAATAACAAAAAAGATGCTTTTAGACCTCAATTAATGCAAAGAAAACAAATTTATATTCATTTAGAAACAGCAGTACTAATGTTTGAGCTCAGGAAGAGTTCAGAAATCAACATTTGGTGAAATAACCACCAGGATTTCAGTGGGGTTCATTGCAGTCAGCTCGATTTTATTCCCTTTGTTCCATTTCTCACTGCACACAGTCAGACAAACCAAACCCTTTGGTTGTATTTACCCAGAATGTCGTGTGCTGTTGTCTGCTTCCTGGTTTTGGAGCGGTCTGTGGTCCGCTTGGCATTAACATATGCACTGAAACCGAACCAGCGTTAACATCGTGTGCAGGCGGACCAGAGTTCACGTTTTGGTCCGGTTCACAGTTCCCCAAACGAACCGGACTTCCTAGACAAACAAACCGGAGTTCATTTAAAGCAAACTAACCAGGGCTGGTGTGAATGCACCTTGTACTGGTTCTAATTAGAGCCTGAGCCGGATTTGCAGGAAGTTCTTCTAGAACTGTTCGATCTGACTGAGAAGCAGCGAAGACGAGCCGCCATGTTTCAGTCAGAGGCTCCAGTTTCACTGACCAACATCTTAGTCTGAGAAGGATCCAATTCCTTATTTCCTGCCAGCCGGCTCTTTACAGATCAGCCCAGTGGGGAGGTGCACCTTGTGAGCAGCGTGTGTGTTAATGTGTGTGTTAATGTGTGTGTTAATGTGTGTGTTAATGAGTGGGTGGCCATGAATATCCCATCTAATTAGTGGTTTATTTCTCGATCTGACTTTAAAGGATGACTCATCTGTGTGTTTCTGCATCCACGTGTGCGTGTGTGTGTGTGTGTGTGTGTGTGTGTGTGTGTGTGTGTGTGCGTGTGTGGGTGTGTGTGTGTGTGTGTGTGTGTACGAACCCAGCTGGAGTTCTCTCACTCCATCTTCATCACCACCACCATCCTCATCCTCTCTCTTTCAAACTCTCCGCTCTGATGTCATCGAACCGCTGGTCTCTGACTGGTTGCTGCCTCGGGTGTCACTCACGTTATTGATTCAGGCAGCTGATCGTTTAACGGAACAATACCCCATCCCCAACTCGGCTGACTGGGCTGGATTGGGGTGGTACCAGTCAGGCAAGGTTCTGGCGTTGCCGTGGTTACGGAAGCTGCACACAGACGGCCGTGTGTTGATTCGTCAGAGCAGAGTGTGGGAGTTTAACACCAAACTGTGTTTCTGTGAGTGTGAGGAGCCGATGTGCGAGAACAAAAAAACTTCAAAAACACCGGACGCGGAACAGAGGAGAACAACAAACCTGGACCGGAACCAGGAATAGAACCCAGAACCAAAAAATCTCACGGATACACGACACAGAGCAGAACCCAGGATGCAACTGCAAAAACACACGTATCTCAGTTCACCTGAAATAAGACGGAGCTTGTTTTGAGTCAATTCTTCGATACTGATGGAAAATGATTAACTTATAACAAGATATTTTTCCTACAGGCAAACTCAGAAATTTTTCCAGAAG
This sequence comes from Poeciliopsis paucimaculata, assembly GCA_903067055.1. Lineage (NCBI taxonomy): Eukaryota > Metazoa > Chordata > Actinopteri > Cyprinodontiformes > Poeciliidae > Poeciliopsis > Poeciliopsis paucimaculata. The sequence goes on along the minus strand of CAEGAD010100609.1, from coordinate 79,599 downwards.
TTTTTTCTTGAAGAATTCTGAGATTAACCTAAAAATGTCCAAGAAGATTTTTAACTTTTCAAACAGAATTTTTTTTTTCTTGAAAATTTCTCAGATTAATATCTGAATTTTTTTTTCCTGGAAAATATCTGAGATTAATCTCAAAATTTTTTCCAGCAAATTGTTTGAAGTCTCTTGCTCAGAAATGTTCTTGTTTTTTTATATAAAATTTCTGATATTAATCTCAAAATGTAAAACTACAATGTCCCTATTACGCCATCGTATCATCGTTGATCCTCTACCATGTCGGTTTCAGACCAAGCAGAAAACGTAACGCTATTTTCTACTTCCACCTAGAGGTGAGAACTTGTACTACAACCGGTTCTGAAAGAGAACTAGAACTGGTTCTGTTCTGTTTGTGTTCAGACCGGGTCTACAGAGAGTGCCAATCCAACGGAACCTGGGCGCCTCGAGGAAACTACAGTCAGTGCACCGAGATCATCGTCCTGGTGAGACTCATCAAAACAAACACCAATCACAAAGTGACCAATAACCACACTAATAAATAGCCAAACTGACCAATCATGATTAAGTATTCAAGTTCTATACTTTCATCGGTGTAGAGCTGAAATTAAAGTGTAGCTAACTCCCATGTTAAACCATAACCCCGCACTAGAAAAAGCACAGATTAGTGTAGAAAAATTCCACTAAAGTGGGCGGAGCCAAGAGACACTGGTGGGCGTGGCCAATCACTGAGCTGTTTTATCCAAAACCAACAAGTGAAAAATTTTATTCATCTGTTTTGGGACTGCTTGACATAGAGGGCAGCAATGAATCAGTTTTAGCCAAAATATTGCAATTCAAAAGAAATTTACAGGCAAATATCAAAATTTGTACATAAACAATATAAAACCCTAAAGAACCAAATGAAACTGTTTATCAGCAAAACACAAAAGTTGATTTAGGGGTTATTTACACTTTAGACTCTAAACTCAGTGAACTTGTCAGACATATTAACCTGGTCCAGGTTCCAGCTTAACCTGAAGCTTTGGGTCTGAATAAAGAAGTTGGCGCTGAGGTGGAACCAGAAACACGACCCAGAACCTTGAAGTGGGACCGGATTAAACCCATAAACTTTTTATTTCATTGAGATGCTTCAGGGAGTTTAATTTCAGGCAGGAAGTGAGGAAGACTTCGTCCTTCAGCTGTTCTGGATGAAGGGTCTGCAGTGAAAAACCAAACGAAACCGAGCTTCTTTGGTACCGTCCGGTGTTCTGTTTGACAGCTTGTGACCTTACGGTCGGCTACTCATGCTAACGCAAACATTATTTCATTACTGACCAAACCAGTAATGAAATAACTGGTTCTGATATTAACATTAGACCATTGATAATGCTGATAAAAATGGTCCTGAGGCATGTTTTTGTCTCCAGTTACCATGGAGACTCACTGATTTTTATTAAAAGTCAATGAAAGGAAACAAGGACAAGCAGCTGAATTGAATTTCTGGGTAAACATGGAGAGTGTTTGGTCACTGTTTGGAGGTGGGACAGCACAGGCGGGTCCAGGTCCAATGATCCGGTTTGTTTCAAAGTCACAGTTAGGTCAGGTGGAAGAGTTCAGATGAGTTTATTAGGTTCGGTTTGCAGGTCTGGTTTTTAAGGTCGAGCAGAAGGTGACAATTCAACTGGATCAGAACCTGGGTCAAGTGCAACGTTTCTAGAACTTCGTCAATATTTCACTAAGGTCGAAAAAACGCAATTTCACAATTGAAGTTTTTCCATTCAATGACAAATGCAGTTAAACTCACCTGTGAATGAGTTTGTCCACCTGATAAGTTAATAAAAAAGACAAGCCTCGCCATCATCCTCCTACCACTTCCTGTCGTCTTCTTTGTCGTTTCCGCCAGTAGTAACAGCCAGTTGTTGATCACATGACTTGTGTGATGCAAAAAAAGTGTTTCCACTGCACTTTTGTGAAATAATTTTACTTTGAAACAGCTTAAAAACAGTTTTTAGTGAAAAAGTTTTGTCAAATTAGACTGTTTCCATTAAGGGAATGTGTTTTCGGAATTCCAATTTTTGCAATCGGAATTGCACAAACTCTAATTACAAAAGGTCACTTGGAATTTGAGGTCAATTGAAATGCAGCTCCACACTGGCACTGATTCTGCTAATTTAAGTCACTAAATACGTCAGAATCTTTTGGTTCTGTTGGGAGAAATCCTGTCAGACAGACCTGAACACACACAGATCCAGAAACCCACAGAGGAGGAAACGGTCTGAGCCAATCAGAGACGAGTGTGACAACGCAGCCGAGATCCAAATGTCAGCAGGAACGAGGAAACCATCTGGACCTTCACTCTGCGTGTCCCTCAGTGTGTGTGTGTGTGTGTGGGGGTGTGTGTGTGTGTGTGAATGTGTGTGAAGACATATCCGTTTCTTACTCTCGGACCTAAATGTCTCCTTCATGGATTCCAGGTGTGGATCAACCTCTGGACCTGCAATGTGTCCTTACAGAGACCTGAAGAGCAGCCCGGGTGTGTCCATTGGTCCATGTGTCGTCTCTCTGTCCCACTGAGGCAATCTGTTTCCTTTTTCCTGCTCTCCTCTGATTGGATAGCAGAGCTGGCTGTTAGCCAATCACAGCTCTGTGGTCAATAAAGTGGAAAGACTTCACAGAGACCTCGTTGTGTCTGAGGGCTTTGGGACCTCACACTGATCTGTGATTAATGTCTCCAGATCTGTATCTTCTGAGTGATGATCAGTTGATTTAATTTTGACAGGGCGGTTGCTCTCTGGTTCTCTGGTGTAAAAATTGTTCAGTCAGTTTCTCTGTTGCCGTAAAATCAAGTGACAAAAGGGATGATGCTTCCCACTGGTCCATGGTCGTGTGACTCATCCAGAACTTTAATCAGTTCTGATGAAGAGAACTGGAGCTGTATGGAGTGTTGGACGGTCCGCACAGATTTTAATCTCAGAAGTTTCTCTAGCAAAATCTAACAGTTTGATGTCGCTGTTTGTGAGTTGAGTTACAGGGATACACAACTAGTTGAACATGTTGGCCTAAATAAATACTAACCTGAAAGTTATTGGCTGGAATATGTTTAAAAATTTACAATTCCAAAATCATATGTCTTTATTATATTTTTTGCCTATGGAGGTCGTCATTTTTCCACATGCGCAATGCATGCTGGGTGGACGACTCGGGGCAAATTTTTCACGAGCTGTTACACACAAAATATTTGTTGAAGCAAACAAATGGGATCAGCTTGTGATCTTCTGTTTCTTATATTAGTTAAAGCTAACAAGATTATCAGGAGCTAACAGGATTAGCAGGGGCTAACACGATTAGTAGTAGTACTTCCTGTTTGTTGCAGGAAGTGGGTACAAGAAACAATTTTGTAGTTCTCAGTGAGATACGACAAAGTGCAACGTAAAGCCCCCAATTAGCCAGTTTATTTGAAATAAGGAATGTAATAACTACATTCGGCGCTCGGCTATCATTAGCCAATAACTTAATGAAGAAATCTGTTTTAGTCACATCCTGTCAGTCAGGTTCTTATTCAATCTCTGTGAACGAGCTCTGACAGCCACCCGGTGACAGAACTTTGTGTCTTAATCAACTCCGGTTAATTAAAGCAACCAAAGTAATTGTTTAATTAAAAGACCGTTTCGTTCATAACCTGCCAGTCAAATTACTGATTAAAGAAGAAATAAGTCAGAGACTCGAACAGCTGGTCACCGAGTCCCTGTACCTGAGTGAGTCATCTTCCGCATCATGTGACCTGAGTCATGTGATCTGACGGTTCTGAAGCTTCCGACTGGTGAACAAAAATTCACACTAAAATAAAACTAAAGTATGATAATATTAAAAAAAAAAAAAACTATTATAGCGCGGTAAGTTTGACCCAGTTTTATCTGAGCTGAACCAGAAAACGTGCTGAGGATCTGATCTCAGAGCAGCTCTGATGTCAAAGATGGTCTCTGTCTTTTCAGAGGAAGAGTAAAGTTCACTATCATGTGGCCGTGATCATCAACTACCTGGGTCACTGCATCTCTCTGGGGGCTCTGCTGCTCGCCTTCATGCTCTTCATGAGACTCAGGTGACTCACCTCTCTGTTTTTGCACCTCAAGGTTAGCGTGTTGGTTACATTGGTAACCTTGTAGCAGCCAGGAAGTTCAGTTTGAAACATTTAGTGACCACATATTAAGGTGGATGCAGGTGTCTTAAAGGGGCAGTGTTATGTCAAATTGTAGCTTTATATCATGCTATAATGTTATTCCCTCTTTTAAAGTATACCTGGAGTATTTATTTGATTCTCTCGTGTTGGAGAAATACTTTAATCTCCATGACAACCATTCAGCTCCTTCAGACTAGCCAGCAACAATTAGCAAACACTTGGTGGAACTGCATATCTGCTGAGCTCATTATAGGAGCTTCTCCTCAGTGCAACACTGGTAAAAACGTTGTTAAAGAGTTAATAGAGGAGCCATGTTGTAATGACTTCCTGAAGGCAGAGTTTCAGGAAGAGCAGGAGTTTTAAAGAGACAGGACCAATTTAAAGCTGTTAAAGTAGGACGTAAAAGTATGTAGCTTTTTTATGACAACTGAAGTTATCAAACTTACGTGATTATGCCATAAAGTGACACCATATGCTTGGAAAACACATAATTCTGCCTCTTTAAAGACTCAGGTGCATATTTTCTGATTGGTTAATGGTCTGTTCCAGGAGCATCCGCTGTCTGAGGAACATCATTCACTGGAATCTGATCTCAGCCTTCATCCTGAGAAACGCCACCTGGTTCATCGTCCAGTTAACCATGAACCCATCAGTTACCGAGAGCAACCAGGTGACAGCCACTCTGTAAATATCTTAAAAGTGTGGATGAAAGCATAAAAATGTATGTGCTCTCCATTTACCACTTGAATGTCAGGATGATTGCCATTTTTCAAGATGGCTGCCGGTTTCAAACCAAAATATTGCCATAAAATCAAATGCCAAAACTGAAACTAAGGACTTTGTTGTTTGAAAGTCTCACACCAGTAGTCAACTGGAAGAAGATGAAGATGTTTGACACAAATAGAGAGACAGTCGTCTTTATGGTTAGCGTTAGCGTCCGCTAAGATTCTTATGAAATTAAGGGCTAGCAAACTTAACATTTTTGGTTGGCTGTGGTTAATAGCTGCTGCCGATTTCAATGTAGACATACCCTCCATTACAAGCATGGCGGCCATTTGGATAATGGAAACCAACCTTCCTCATCCTCCTCTTCCTCCTCAGGTGTGGTGCAGGTTGGTGACTGCAGCCTACAACTACTTCCATGTGACCAACTTCTTCTGGATGTTTGGGGAAGGATGCTACCTGCACACCGCTGTGGTGCTCACCTACTCCACCGACAAACTCAGAAAGTGGATGTTCATCTGCATCGGCTGGGGTCGGTTTACCTGTCCACCTGTTTACCTGTCTGTGTGAATGAGGAGTAGCTCTTCACATTTTTGACCAGCTGATTGTTTACCTGTCTCTTTCTACACCTGTCGGACTTCACACCTATTTATATACCTGTCTGCCCTCTCAGCTCACCTGTCCACCTGTCCTTCTGCTTCCAGGCATTCCGTTTCCCATCATCGTGGCGTGGGCTTTTGGGAAGCTGTACTACGACAACGAGAAGTGAGTTACTCAGCTGTTTTGATCTTTTCCTCAGGTGGATTTAACACACCTATACCTGTCTGAAGTCACATGACAGCAGCTTGATTGTTTGTGATCTCAACAAACTCTTTTCAGTCAAGCTAGGAGCAATTTTTGATGTGATGCAGCCAACATAAAGAAAAATCAACGGGTTATGATGTCACTTTCTTAAAGACCGCACCTTCTTCATCTGATTGGCTCCTGATTGAATTCCAGGTGCTGGTTTGGCAAAAAGACAGGTGTTTATACGGATTACATCTACCAAGGTCCTATGATCCTGGTCCTGCTGGTAAGAACAAATCCAGTCCACCTTAAACCCAACCAACATTCACTTTTAATCTGTAATGTCTACCTTAAACTCAGCCAACCCACGCAGAAAGTCTTCTTTTAATGGCACCAATGCATTTTTAATCCTTCCAGTCTACCTTAAACCCAGAAAGTTTCTGAACCTTCACCTTTCCTTCACCTCCAGGCCTAGCTGAAGAAAAAACAGAAATATCAAATCAGATTCATTTTTACAGCAGATTTTCTATAAAGTCCAAACATCTTGGTTTCTCCTCAGATTAACTTCGTCTTCCTGTTTAACATCGTTCGGATTCTGATGACCAAACTGAGGGCGTCGACCACCTCAGAGACCATCCAATACAGGTATGAACAAACCCTCCGACAGGTGAGGCTTATCAGTGGCTCCGGTGGAATATACTGAAGGACTGAATCTTTCCAATAAAACCAGAAGTCCAGTGGAAAGTATCCACTCAATCCATTTAAATATTTACAGTGAAACCAGCAGAGAATTTCCAGCAAATGCAAATAAATATTTCCAATTAGATCACAATATTTCCAGTGAGCCCAGATGTATTTTTCCAGTGAAACTAGAATGTAGTGAACATATTTTTAGTGGATGTGGTTTAATAGCTCCGGTAAATATGTTGAATACCTCCAGTGAATGCAGTTGAATACCTCCAGTGAATGCAGTTGAATACCTCCAGTAAATGCAGTTGAATACCTTCAGTGAATGCAGTTGAATACCTCCAGTAAATGCAGTTGAATACCTCCAGTGAATGCAGTTGAATACCTCCAGTGAATGCAGTTGAATACCTCCAGTAAATGCAGTTGAATACCTTCAGTGAATGCAGTTGAATACCTCCAGTAAATGCAGTTGAATACCTCCAGTGAATGCAGTTGAATACCTCCAGTGAATGCAGTTGAATACCTCCAGTAAATGCAGTTGAATACCTTCAGTGAATGCAGCTGAATACCTCCAGTAAATGCAGTTGAATACCTTCAGTGAATGCAGTTGAATACCTCCAGTGAATGCAGTTGAATACCTCCAGTGAATGCAGTTGAATATCTCCAGTGAATGCAGTTGTTTTCTCCTGTGCCCTGCAGGAAGGCGGTGAAGGCCACACTGGTGCTGCTGCCTCTGCTGGGAATCACATACATGCTTTTCTTTGTGAATCCAGGAGGAGAAGACGAAGTGGCTCAGATCGTCTTCATCTACTTTAACTCCATCCTGGAGTCTTTCCAGGTTTGTTGAGTTTCCTCTAAAATCTGAGGCTGTAGTCAAACATCCTCCAGGAACCAGCCTCTTCTGTGTCGGCCCGTATTCCTGGTTCTGGTCAGGATGAACTGCTGCAGCAACATCTGGAAATTCTCCACATTCAAACCGATTGGGTCAGAGTTTAAGAGGGAATGTGGTGTAGGTGGAGCCGGGTAGTTCTTTAGTTCAGAGAAATAAAGTTCAATAGTTTCCTGTCAGATCTATTATATAGATCACTGGTAGATCACTGGGTTCTGTTGATCAAACTGTATGAACAGAAGTCTGTTTATCTGAGCGAACGTCCCTCTGTCTGTCTCTGCAGGGCTTCTTCGTCTCCGTCTTCTACTGTTTCCTCAACAGTGAGGTAATTTAAGACAACTTTCCACCCGCAGCAGTTTCCCAACTCAAATGAAATTCCAGAGAGCAAACAGAACAACAAACTGGGAAAAAAAACAAGTTTATATGAGGGCTGCAGCAATTAATCAGATTAATTGTGATGAATCAATTAATTAACTCAAAAATGTAATTTGCTGAAGAAACAACATAGTGAGAGCAGTAATTAAGCCAAAACTATAAGAAAAACATATATATACATTTAGACAGCAAAATGTTAATTCTCTTATCTAAACAGGAATTGAATAATTATTTTTTTCATTTTTTTATGTATTTCTAATATTTTAATTTTTAAAAAAGCTTATTTTTTAATTTAGTCTTCATTTAACCATGTAAATTGATTAAGAACAAATTCAGAAAACATTAAAACATTTTATAACAGGATATCATATAGAATAAAACAGAATAAGCTGCAGAATGTGGCAAATATTTTGTCCGATTAATCAGTTAATTATCTGAATAATTGTTGGATTAATCAACAACTAAAATAACTTGTTATTGTAGCCCTATTTATCATGAACCAGAACTGCAAGTTATTGAGAAGATTATCAGTCCCAATGATGCTAAAGCCACTTAACATCAGTTTAATTTAAACTAACCAGAGCTGGTTAGAGTATCCAATATTTATACACAAGTAAAAGTAAAAAGTAGCCGTCGAGAAATTACTCAAGTAAGAGTAAAAAAAAGTCTGTTCTAGTACTGAGTAGCTGATCAAATTATCAATCATTTCATATTTAAAAATGACATCATCAGAGGAGCCAAAATATAAATGTAAAGGGAAATTTAGCTATTTTAAGGACCAAAATGACAATTCATATTAGTAACTAAATCAGGAAATATTGTGATTTTTTCCCAAATCAATTTCTTTGAATAAAAAACTTATGAAACTTTAACAGAAACTGCAGGTGTGACTCTGTATTTTTTACTAAACTATGAGTAAAAATACTTCATAACAAAATTACTAATCATAATAATTACTATTTTTTTCAAAAAAGATGCCCACTAGATGTAATTGACTAAATGTAACTAGTTACTACCAAACTCTGAAACTAACCCGGAAGTTATGCTGCGAGCGTCACTTGGTTCTGAGTGTGATCATGTGATTTACCTGTCCACCAGGTGCGCTCCACAGTGAAGAAGCGATGGATACGTTGGCACGACCGTCACTCCATCCGCAGCCGGACGGTCCGCGCCACGTCGCTGCCCACGTCGCCCAGCAGGGTGTCCTTCCACAGCATCAAACAGTCCTCCAACCTCTGACACGCCTCCCCGTCCAATCACAGCCTCTGATGTGAACCGTCACCGATTCACATCAGTCCGTGACACATCAGTCACCTGGATTGGACCAATCACAGCGCAGGACAAGCGTCTGTGAGGCCAATCAGAAGGAAAACTGTCAGTCTAGACTCTAATTGGCTCACAAGCTGACCAATCATTGGACTTGATGACTCAGCTGCTTTTAACGGGTCACATGACGCACCAGGCAGCTATGTTCATGTATTTATTGATCAGGTGTGTGTATAATAGTAATCACCAGCTTTTTCTCTTGCGGCCAGCAGGGGGTGCTGCTGAACATATGACGCCTGGTCTGTTGGTTTGTGCTGCTGTTGAGGATCATGCTGAGCTTGGTTCTGTTCTGCCACATCAAAGCACAAACTTATAGAGGTTCTGTAAGGTTCTGAGAGTCGGGAATCATAAACAAGGAGATGTTCCTCATTTGAATCTAACCCCAAACCACTGCAGCTAAAGCTAACTCAACATCTAGAACAGGGGTGTCCAAACTTTTCATTACGTGGGCCAAAACCGTCAACTCAAAAGTAGTCAAATATTATATTTAAAAAATTTTTAGCTACTCAACCGTAACTTACCATTGACTATTTTAAATTTAACAATAAATCTTCTGTTTTTATCATGGGAATGGGACTGTAGATCCAGAACTTATTATTCTGGACTTGAATGAAGAAAGCTTGAAAAATAATTAATCTTTTGTCAGCAATAAAAACAGGATAATTTTTTAAAACATTTGTGTTTTTAGCCAAGTTTAATACAGCAATTAAAACCAGGCTTGCTGTACTTTAGAGTACAAGTCAATGAGTAGGTGTTGTCTTAGTTACCATGACAACAAAGCATGGAAAAAAAAATTTCTTGCATCTAGCATTTATTTTGTAAGTTGATTTTGATTCAAAAGTCTAATTTATTTCATTTATTCTTTCTATTATATATTTGTATTTCATTCACTTGGTGTTAAAATGTGTCCATTTTAAACAGTAGAGAAGTTTTGAATGGAAAGGAGTAGTTTGAATAAAAAATAAAAAATCGTGATCAGGCAGGCCGCACAAATTCAGTTCAGGGGACACAAACGGGTCAAGGGTACTTTGAGCACCCTTGACCTAGAATCAGGTCTTCTCCTCGTCCTCATCGCTCTGTTTCCTGCTGATAAAATCCAGCTCTTCACTGTTTCCTGTCGCCATCCAGGCGCTGAGGAGCTCTGGGGAGAAGGTCAGCGGCAGTCGGACCCGTGAACCCGGTGGGCCGCGGCTAACACGGGCGTTCCGCTTGATTTATCTCCATGAACCTGAACGAGCCGCTGGAACCAGGAAACAGCAGCCTCAGCTCCGCACCTCAAGGTCAAAAGTTTGGTCCAGAACCAGAATCGACCCGACAGTTGGAATAGGGTTTTACGGATTCAGATTCCCTCTCAGGTTTTGTATCTACTTTTCTAATTTGTCCTGCAGGATGTGATGTCACTGCACTTCCTGTGTCCCCAAATCTTCACCCAGAGATGAATATTCTGGTACCAATAATCCTTCATCACACTGTGGAATGCACTATTATTATTATTGCACTGTTATAACACCCATAACAGTAATAGTACAGTATAACTACTGTAACGTTGCAGCATTACTTCAGTGTCTGCAGTTATTATAGTCATTTTCAGTTTTACAGTGTAACCATGAGTTGAATTTTTTTATCGTTTTTGCACTTTATTCAACTTGTCAGATTTGTTTTCCTAAAGGTAGTATTTATATTACAGTGATACTCCTGAGGTATTACAGAGGTATGAGTGTTATTGTGTGAATAATGTGTAATTACAGTGATATTACTTTAGTATTTCAGTAATATTGCTGTGATATTCTGTATTTTGATGTAACCACCCAGCTCTTTACCCGATTACGTGGCCATCGTAGTTTTTGCACTTCATCGACTCTGTTTACATCCCATTTTGTTCTGATAAACTGTAATATATTTTTGCACGTCTGGGCTCAGTTGAGTCCATTAGTCAATAAACTAAACCGAACCAGTTCTGGTCTGTCCTGAGAAAACTGGTAGTAACCATAGTAACCTTAGTCAGTAGGTGTCTAGAAAGAAACTCAGGATGAAAACTGCTTCTCTTCCTCCTTTTTTCTGAACTGTGTTCCTGTGCCTAACAATGTGAGTGATTATCAAGCAAATGACTGATTGATTGATTGACGATTGATTGATTAAAAGCTGCTGCATTTACTGTATAAACTTTGTGTTGTTCATGTCAGATTAAACTCCTTCTAATGATGTTTGAGCAGTGTTTGATTCGTTCACCTGAAACCACAGCAACAATCAGATCAGGTGGAGCTTATCATGCAAACTTTAAAACAACAGGGTCGTTAATCTGAGATTATCTCATTACGCCAATGAATAACACTGTAAAAACACTAAATCTTATCAGGTATTTTTATAGTTTCTAGTGCAAATATCTGCAGTAAAAATAATACAAAACTAACTTACTCTTCATCTTATTTTAAGTCAATATGGATTAAAAAAAAAGTATTAGTTTTACTGGCAAATGAGAAAAATATCTTGCTTTAAGTAAAATAATCTGTCAGTGGAACTAGTACTTTTTTAATCAATATTATGGAATTATTTAGTAAAAACAAAAACAAAACACCTTGCTAAAAAATTACATGTAAGTTAGTTTTCTCTCAATTTTAATCTTAATTATCAAGACATTTGTGCAAGGAGTTGAATTAAAACAACGTCCTACGATTTTGTGTTTTTGCAGTATAACTTCAGTCTCTGGCAACTAAACAATTACAAGACCTTAATTCAGTTCAAATTTCCAAAATAACATTCAAATAAAAACACTTTATTGATCCTAAAGGGAAATGAAATGTAACTCAAAATAATTCAAATTCTTGAGTTATTATTATTACGCCACATTACTATAAATACAATCAATCTCATCTCAAATTAAAAACTGGAGGCTAATTTATAAGGCAAATTAGTCAAAAACTATGTTCTTCTCAGTGTAAGAAAAAATTACTGAATGAAATAGATCCGGTAATCTTATACAGTAGCTCTGTTCCTCAGGGTAACACTGACCCCTGGTGGACACAATCAGACTGCAGCTCGGTCTCCTGTTTTTACCTGGTCTCAGAAGTGGAGAACAATAGACCAATAGATCTATTGGTCTGTAACTGGTCGCATGACGATGCGACCAGTTGGACCTCAAAGTCTAAAACTATTCAGCAGGGAGAAACAATAAATAATCAGGAAATATTCCAATATGTATATTTAAAAAAGTTATTTCAAGTTTCTCCACTAAGATGAATGTTGACTGGATGTTCTCAAGTTGGTTAATGATTTTCCAATCAGCTTATGGTTCTCCAGTCAGCTTATGGTTCTCCAGTCGGCTGAAGGTTCTCCAGTCGGCTGAAGGTTCTCCAGTCGGCTGATGGTTCTCCGGTGAGCTGAAGGTTCTCCAGTCGGCTGATGGTTCTCCAGTCAGCTGAAGGTTCTCCAGTCTCTTGGGTTCCTGGTCCAAACTCGTCTGCAGTTGTTCAGGATAGAAACGTGTCAGAGGAAGTGGAATTGGTCCTCAGATGACATCACTTCCTCGGAAACATGTGCCTTAGTGATGCTGCGTGGTTGCCATGGCAACAGCGACCCCTCCCTTTTTCCTTGGAGCGGCAGCAGGGTGGAGCAGCAGTCGGAACAGCAGCAGCAGCAGCAGCAGCAGCAGGAGGTAAGGCCCGCACCTTTCTCCTCCGTCTCTCCTCCATCTTCCTCTTCCTCCTCCTCCTCCTCCGGGAGGTTCGGCGCTCCGCAGGCCGCAGCAGTGGCGCGGTGCTCGGCCCCGCAGCCGCTGCAGCCTTGCGGCTCCGCGCGCCGCAGGGAAGAGGTCGGTCAGGCGCAGACAGGAGGAGCCGCTGAAGAGATACCGAGGAGGAGAAACGAACCGAACCGGGCCGGACTTTATGTTTGACTGCTGCATCATGATGGAAACGGTTGTGAGCATGCTCAGTGAGGCCTCCTCCGCCCATCTACTCCTCCACATGTTCTCCTGGTCCTCGGCCCGGGCTGGTTCGGTTCGGTTCGGATTCATTCTTATGAGTCTGAGTCCGTCTTGTTCTGGACCCAGTACGTCATTATAACGATGCTGATTTAGGCGATAAGATAATCAGATCTGATCACGTGACTGGTACCTACAGTTACACGGTCCAGGTACCGAGTTCAGAAAACCGGACGGTCCGGACGAACAGAACCGTGATCCTGTTTCTTTAGGCGAATTAACTTAGGGTTCTGTTGTTTGTTGGAGCGGGGATGCTATATTTCTGTGAAGTTCTGGAAACTAAATTCAAATTGAAATCAATGGATAAATCAACGGTCCGGTTCTGACTGGACCCTGAACTGAACCGGGTCAGAGACACAGCAGTAAAAGTGGTTCTGATGTTCGGTTTATGGAGAAAGTTTCAGAGTAAGAAATTTAGAGAAATATTTTTTATTTAGCCTGTCAGAGAAAAAAAAAAACCCTATTTCATCATGTTATTCAAATATTTATTAACATCAAAGTTCCAAACAAAACATTTAATTCTCTAACTAATTAAATGGTGAATTAATTAGTTACCTAAATGAATATTACCTAAATATGCAACCTGCAAAGAAGGGGAGACGAACATCACGGTTAAAGCTGGGTCTTGAGGAATCGTTTCTTTTAATCATGACTCTTTTCCATCGTGTTACTTGAAAACGGTTTTAACATGTTTGTGCTTTAACAACAGTTTCTGTATCAACATTCCCTGCTGCGACCAAACCTAAATACTTGCAGTTTACAGCAGCTGCCGAATTTTAACTCTTCTTATTTATTCATTTGTAAAAAAAAAAAAAAAAAAATTATTCATAAGAAAACGAATCGATACATTGATTGTGTATAAACTTTCTCAGCGGCTCAAAACGTGACCAACGTGAACCGGAAGTGTTCTGGCTTCCGGTTCTGTGCCGGAAGCTGTGCCGTATGTTGATGAAGAAACTGTTGCTATAGAGACATGAATAAACATTTAGATAGCACCTAAAACTGCACGTCCTATTTTTCAAGTTGGACATGTTAAGAACAACAGAACCAATTATATATATAAGAAAACCCGTAAATGGAGCGAAGAATGAAGCGATTCAGTTCGGCCAGCGGCGGGATTCATATAGAGGTCAGTCCGTAAAACCAGCTTTTATTTTGATATTCCACCTTACCGGCAGGATCATTTACATAATATCTAAATATTTTTGCCAGCAACCTAAAGATTTAGTTTGGAAGTAAAATATTTAGTTTGAAAATTAAATGCTTAGATAAGAAATTAAATGTCTAGTTTGGAACAAAATATTTAGTTATCAAAATGAATATGTAAAATGGAACTAAATATTTAGTTTTGAACTAAATGTTAATTAGTTTGCAAAATATATATTTAATTTACCTTGTTAATACATGGGCCTTGCGTGACGTCACACATCCGTAACTGTCAGCTAGCTTGGCAGGCAGTTACTATGGCAACAATAAACAAGCCACAAGCCTGGAGCCTAACTTAAAAACAACATAGATACATTAAAAATATTACTCAGTTATCATTTTTGAGTGTTCTACCCCCCTCTGTGTGGTGCTAAGTTAAACATAAGTGAAATTTACTGTAGTACTTTTTTTTTTTTTTCTATGACAGGATAAATAAGTCAAAAATATTGCTGTTACTTTTTTTTTTACTGTGTAACTTTACAAACTGCGCTTCATGTGGTTTGTCGAGGTCTGCGGGTTCCTCATGGTTTTCCACCTGTTCTCAGCAGGAGCGAAGATGGATGGAGACTCCGCCCCCGTCAATGATGGCCCCGCCCAGGAGCAGCGAAGCATGATGGGAGGTTTGTGAACAATAATAAGTCAGGAGAACCAGAAGGTTTTAGTTCAAACCGAGCTCAATGTTTCAAGAACTGTTTCATGAACATGAACAGATTCCTATAGTTCTGTCCAACCATCTGAAGTAAGAAGTTAGACAGAACTGGGATCAGAACCACCTGTAAGAGAACCATAACAGCAGCAACTTCTCCTTTAACGCCTGACTCCTGTGAGACAGACTGAATAAAAAGATAGCCTGCAAAAGCTTCCACATGAAGGTTTTCCTAATTTTGAAGTTCCTAGAGTTCCACATCTCAGAATGTCCTACGCCAGTGGTGAAAAAATTCACTATATTGGTACTGTACTAGAACGGGAAACAAAACTATTATGATTATTTTGTTCCCATTTCAATTGTGTTGTCATCTGATGATAGTTAGATTAAAGATAAAGAGAGAGAAAATAAAGTTCTTGGAGACAGAAAACAAAAATGGAAGATGCTATGGGGATGAAAAAAGCTTTGCAATGTAACTAACTATCCAGCTGCAGGTTCCAGGTAAATCTAGAACGTTTCCAGAGGGAGAGAAGCGCCCCCTGCAGACATAGATAAAAACCAGAATGACTCGACTCATCTGTCATGTTGTTGGTTGTCTTTCACCTCCTGTTGTCTCCCCCTCTCGTCTCCTCCTCCTCTGTCAGACCTGGAATCTGTCGGGTTTCTGGAGAAACTCCCAAATGGAAGCGCAGAGCTGCAGGAAGAGGGAGGAGGAGAGAGGATGGAGAGAAAACAGGAAGTGCTTCCCTCTGGAGACCCACAAGGAGCTGGTCAGGAGGAAAATGCAAAAACATGCAACCAGGGAGAGAAGAAAGAAGAGGGAGACATTATCCACACTGAGGATGAGGAGATCAAGAAGCAGCTTCCTTCCTCCTCCAGCATTTCTCCTCCACCTGAGGAGGAGGATGTTAGAGGAAAGGAGGACAACATCGTAGAAGAACAGGATAAGATGACAGGAGAGGAGGGTCCCTGTTCCTCCCCTGGATCTCCTCCAGGAGAAGCAGGACTTGATGATGATGATGATAAAGAGGAGGAGCAACTGGAAGGTGGGGTGGTGCTGTCAGCAGTGAAGATGCAGGAGGAGTCCAAAGAGCTTTCAAATCTTGAAACAAGCACCTCTTTCGAACCAGAACCTCCAGCAAAGGCGAACCAACCAGAACCTCCTGCAGAGGAGAACCAACCAGAACCTCCTGCAGAGAAGAGTCATCCAAAACCTCCTGCAGAGGAGAACCAACCAGAACCTCCTGCAGAGGAGAACCAACCAGAACCTCCTGCAGAAGAGAACCAACCAGAACCTCCTGCAGAGGAGAACCATTCAGAACCTCCTGCAGAGGAGAACCAACCAGAACCTCCTGCAGAGAAGAGTCATCCAGAACCTCCTGCAGAGGAGAACCAACCAGAACCTCCTGCAGAGGAGAACCAACCAGAACCTCCTGCAGAGGAGAACCAATCAGAACCTCCTGCAGAGGAGAACCAACCAGAACCTCCTGCAGAGGAGAACCAACCAGAACCTCCTGCAGAGGAGAACCAATCAGAACCTCCTGCAGAGGAGAACCAACCAGAACCTCCTGCAGAGGAGAACCAACCAGAACCTCCTGCAGAGGAGAACCAATCAGAACCTCCTGCAGAGGAGAACCAACCAGAACTTCCTGCACCTCCTTCCACAGCTGACGAGGAGCTCCCTGGCAACAAAACAAACACTTCTCCTGTGGATCTTCCCTCTAAAACCACAGCGCCTCCTGCAGGTGCTCTTCCAAAACGTAACGCAAAGGCCTCCTCTTCTCCTCTCAGAAGATCAGGCATTCCTCCTCCCCTCAACAAAGGTCTGTCCTGCAGCGCCCCCTGCTGCACCTCTTGCTGTTGCAGCCTTTCTTTTTGCTACAGCGCC
The DNA here is from genome assembly GCA_903067055.1 of Poeciliopsis paucimaculata. NCBI lineage: Eukaryota > Metazoa > Chordata > Actinopteri > Cyprinodontiformes > Poeciliidae > Poeciliopsis > Poeciliopsis paucimaculata. Next base: position 62,932 of record CAEGAD010100609.1, on the reverse strand, counting down.
CCCTGCTTTTTCTTCTTCTTTTTTTTCCCAATTCCTGCTCTCTTTTTATCTGCCTTGCTTGCACCTCCTTATCATCCATCCCCCTCATCACCTCCCTCCTCTGTGTCAGATTTCTGGACAGGCTCTCCCCCTGAAGGTGACACAGACTGATCACTTCCTCCCGGTTGTCATGGAAATAGCCTCATCAATCAGAATTAGTGGCAGATATTTAACCGACGGATCATTGATGATGATGTTTTGTTCTTTTCAGGTAAAGCAGCTGTGAAGGCGACAGTTGATGAAGCTGTGAAGGTAAATGATCAAAACAGTAAATCTAGTTCAGTGGTTCTTAACCTTTTTTCAGGTATCGAACCCACCAGTTTCATATGCGCATTCACTGAACCCTTCTTTAGTGATGAATAAAATAAGATTTTTTTTTCCAAATTCAAGACACAGGTATGTGATTTTTTTACTGGTGCACAAAATGAGCCGTGCATGAACATCACCTTGCTCAAAGAACAAAACCTACACAGTGCATGAACTCACAACAAATTACGGTATTACTTTATTCTGGCCCCCCAAAAATATTCCAGCCCCCCCAAATATATATATATATATATATATATATAAATATATATATATTTATATATATATATATATATTGCTATTTTACTAATTAAAAATGAATTTGGATTTTCTCTTTAAAGAATTTTACATTTTTTAATAAGATAATTATTTTAAATTTGAAATGTTATTTGTTTTTTGTCGTTTTGAATCCACAAAATACTTTTTTACTTTTGCCCATCTCCATGCAGCTTCTATAAGTGTTCCCTTAGTTTTGTCGGTGTGAGACTAGAGTTGCTCAACTTGGCGTTGCACATCATGCAGATGGGACTCTTGACTCCCATCCCGGTCCGTGATACACGTGAATCCATGTTGTACATCAGGGGAGCTCAAACTGTTTGAGACCAAGATCTACTTTTTCTCTCAACAGCCGCCTGAGATCTACCTCATGACACGAAGACAGAAAAATTGTAAATTAAACCCTACTGACTCATTTTCTATGCCAATATACTTAAGTTATATCAGAAATGATAAAGTGATAGAAAACCTGATGCGGTTTCTTCCTCAGTGAGATTCTGGCACTGGGAGCAGGTTACTGGTTTCTGCTCCCAGTCAGAAGCTGGTTGCAAACCGGGTCAGCAGGTGTCAGTCGGTTATGGTAGATCTGAAATGTGGTTTCAGATCTACCATAACTAATACGTTAGATATGACGTTTGATGACGTCAACGTGAGAAGCTTCAGACTGATCGGAGGAACCAACGAGCTCTGTAAAGGTAAAGGCAAATCTTCTGAATCTGGGATATAGTTAATTTAATTTCATATAATTATCGTGGTAGAAGCCATTTGTTTGTTAAAACTTAAATATATTTGTCCTATTTGATGTTTGTTGCGACGTTTACTGCAAACAAACGAGGTAATTAGTCCAAGTTTGTCGTTTATTGAACGTTCAGAAACTCCAGTGGCTGTAATGAGCCACAGCGAAGGTCAACAAAGATAAAACAACCCGAACAGGTGATCCGCTCAGAACCACTCTACCTTTATACTCTCCGTCTCTCTTTATCGTTAAGCACACCCGTTGCCGTGGCAACCGCCTGAGCCCCGCAAGCCGAGCAGAGGTTACGTTAAAAACATTCAGTCCGTTACGATATCAGGTTTCCAGGCTGGATGTTTATTTAGCTATTAATAAGCCTCTCATGAACACAGCGGTGGTTGATTAGCTCATTTAAACTCCTGTGGGTCTTTGAGTCGCTTTTTATTTGTTAATGGAACCTAAACGCAACACCTTGAAACAATAATTACTGGTTATTAATTTTAACACGTTTTCTTGATTTAAAAAAAAATTATTATTCTTTAATGAAGCTACAAACGTTTTGGATCTTGGTGAATATTTTTGATAAGCCTGTCAGAAGAGGAAGTTTTGGTCTCAGCGCCCTGCTGGCCTTCAGTTGGTCACCTGCTGCAGAGATCAACGTATTGAGCTCCCCTGGTGTACATATTCGTCCACTTTCTTTTTTTGCTCGACATGTTTAGTATGGATTAAATATTGAGAAAGAAACCACACAACGTACAACTACGACAGCCGTTGACTACGCGCTAAATTCCCTGTAGCACTGATTGGCCAAGCAATGTCACGTGATCCTCTAAAGCAAATGATGTCATCACGACTTCACACAACCACTGATCTAGAGTCTGGGAGTAAAATTTGTCTCCGTTAATATCTTACTGGTGTTTTCAGGTCTCCAGGACAGCAGGGGGCAGCAGAGCTGCAAAGATGATCTCAGCCAAGAGTACAGGTAAACCACATTAACAGAACCAGTGTAATTAGTGAAACCGGCAAAACCAGTGGCCACAAATCCACCTGTGTACCATCTGTGTGTCAGAGTCCATGGACGGTGTCAACAGTCCAGGAAGTCGCTCACCTGCCAGCAGATCATCCACCCCCAACCGAGATGTGAAAAAGGTCAGGGCACCTGAACATACGACTCATCCAAACTGGTTTGGACCAATTTTGCTTTAATGAGCCAAAGCTTTGGGAGAAGACAATTCATGAGCCCAGAACAGGTTGACACAGACTTCCTATTGAGTGGCGGCTGTAGCATCGTAGAGGCATTTAATTGGTCCTGTGATCCTGGGGACATATGTTGTTTGCGTCTTCTGCCCATGGTAGATTCTCTCATGGCAAATTGACCTCAGAGATCGGGATGGATCAAAGGGTTAGTTTATTGATCTCAATTGAAAAAGTTGACTAGGAAAAGGGAAGACCTCACTGAGACAAGGGGGCAGGATACCCTCTTAGAGGCAAGCCTTGAATAGTGCCTGACCTAATTATCTGTGTCACGATGTGGTTAGTGGGGCTGGGTCCAGTCTGAAGATACTTAAGTACACAGGCATTCCACCTATAGAGAGGAAGTTTGATGGAAGACTAATCTGGTGGAAGGCATGTAAGATATCATCTCATTGGAGGTAAATGAGCTGGAGGCATTGGGTACCATTACGGTACACATATACTCAGAAGTGCTTTGGTCCAAGGAGGTCTGCACTTATTTGAGGAGGCACAGTCGACTTTGAAAGTTTAACCATCTGCGGACAGTGTGCAGAATACACACAGCACGCCTGAGTATTTTAGGACCTTAAATGTTACCAACCAAATATAGGCTAAGACTTAACTCCACACACTGCAGTTGGGGAATGATGTAGATACCTGGAGGGTTGTGATTGAAACAAATTCTTTGACCTCAATCTGCGCATGGGTTTGCTATTAGACTTCTATGAAAGGCATCTCTACAATAAACACCATGTTTGAGCACAAGGTGGTCTACAATACCAACTGGGTAGCAAGTAAGTACTTGGTACCAAGCACCAATGGTCAGTGATTATGTTGTAATTGCATCTTCAGACAGTTGTATAAAGAGAGAGGCAGAGCTATGAACTGACCACCATCTGATAGTGATCTCGTCTCATTGGTTCTCAGATAGATTTAAACCATCTATCTGAGGCTAACGGTGGATCAGGAGGTAGGAGTTGGTCCAGTCATTGGTGGGTTGATGGTTTGAACTCCCACCTCGCCTGCCTCAATAGTTGTGTCCCCGGGCACGACACTTCATATGCCTTACCTTGTCAGAAACAAGAGGCAGACTTGCCTCTGTCAGTGTAAGTCAGGGCTGTACAGTGTAAAGTGTGCTCCTCTGGACTTGATAAAGTGCTACACAAATACAGGTCATTTACCATATTTACTATGCTGAACTGGTTTATGGTGTTTCGACTAGTTGGTTAAACTAGTTGTATTGGCGCTGTCCTGCAGGTGGCTGTTGTCCGGACCCCCCCCAGGTCTCCTGGTTCTGCCCGTGGCCGAACACCTCCCACCTCCCATCCTATGCCTGACCTGAGCAGTGTGAAGTCCAAAGTGGGATCCACAGAGAACCTGAGGCACTCACCGGGAGGGGGAAAGGTAACACCTGTATCTGTGTGTATCTCTGAAAGCCTGGTAAGGGCTGACACCCACAACTGTCCACCTGCAGGTTCAAATTGTCCACAAGAAGCTGGATTTAAGTAGCGTGACATCAAAGTGCGGCTCTAAGGATAACCTCCACCACAAACCAGGTAAGAACATGTAAACACTGCAGATTACTTTCTTACAGGGATTATTAACAATAAACTCACCTGTTCATCCTGTTTATCAACTTTATACGTATAATGTTACATCTCCGGATGTGCTGTGTGTGACAGACTGTGTGAAGCTCCACAACTTTTCTGCTCCTCAGGTGGAGGGAAGGTGGAGATCAAGACTGAGAAGGTGGATTTCAAAACTGTCCAGTCCAAAGTTGGTTCTCTGGAAAATGTCACCCACACTCCAGGAGGAGGGAAGAAGAAGGTGCTTTCTAGCCTCATGCTAATAAGACACTCATGAAATCCATTGATCTCCTTGTTTTAAAATACCACTTATCGTTTTATTAAATGTTTTTGAAAAAAGAGACAAAACTGGAGACTTGGTTAGTGGGAGTTCAAAAGATCCATTAGGCAACAAGATGTCTTTTAAGACCAGCAGGCAAGATGTAGCAAAACCTCTGAACATACAGAGCAGGTTATGGAGGTCAAGGGTTATTCCTCCAATTAGCCTGTTCATCAAATTCACACAGCACCAAATGCAAAACAAATGTCAACTTTATCACAGCAGTCTGATCTGCCCAATTTCTATTTTTTCGCTTTTATGTCACTCCTGGTTCAGAGTTTCAACCAATGATTCACGATTGCTATAATGTGTTTTCGTTTTTCCCAACATTCTAAATTTTGCCATGACTTTATAACAATACAGTCACCTCCAATTGCTCAAGAAGTTAAAACATTGATCCATAGATGTCAGCATCCATTATTGCTTCTGTAAATGCTGTCTTTACCAGTGTCATTGCAGTTGCACCAGGTAGAGTACCGTACCAACTTCCTTGGCACGGTACTCTACCTGGCTTTAGCTTCAGCAAGTCGACTTGTCCTCAGTAGGTTTAGTCTAAGCGTTTGATGAGTTTCCAGACCAATCAGGTGAGTTTTCAAGGCCACAGAAACCAGGCTGATTTGTTCCCAACTATATCACCATAAGATCAAGTGAAGCAAGTTTCTCATTGAGATCCCAAGATGTGCTCCAAGCTGTGAAAACTCTACTCTGTTCCAGTGAGCGGTTCTGATTTTACTCGACTGATCATAATTTATTCTGGTGGGTTATGTCACAGATTGAGAGTCACAAGCTGATGTTCAGAGAGAATGCTAAAGCACGGATTGACCATGGTGCTGAAATCGTCATTCAGGAGGACTCCTCCCCCCGTCGCCTTAGCAACGCTTCCTCCCATGGAAGCGTCAATGGTGATGAAGCTCCGCCCCTCGATACCCTGGCCGACCAGGTGAGGCTCGCCTTTTCAGAAATCTTTTAAAAGTCTGATAGCATATTAATAACCAGCCTCCTCCTGTCAGGTGTCTGCATCCCTCGCCAAACAAGGCCTGTGATTGGACCAGCTCTGTGTCTGCAACTCCCCCACCTTCTTTGTTACCAAGGAAACCAACAGACTGCGGAAACAAAATATTTCTAACTTCATCTTATAAAGACATGCTGTGATTGGGGAGACTTTATGAATCAGAGTGAGCAGCAGCCAGTCAGAGTTCAGCCAGCCAGGTGACTCAGGTAGACTCTGTTCCCTCCATCTGCACCTGGTTTTACCTGTTCCTGCCACCTGGGGTGTTTGTTTAAAGCATGTTTCATGACACAGACCCCAGGTGACCAATAGAGGCAATATGGAGACCAAATGATCAAGAAGACCTTCAGCAGAGTCAGAGAGGAATTATCCCAGATTTTAGGATGAATTCATGGAAACTGGGACATATTTGCCTTTTATTGGTCTGACCTCAGATCTGACCCTTTTATAGAAAAAGGCCATGAAGGTAACATCAAAGAATAGCAGGAAAACCAGAGATTAGGACCTGAAAAGAACCACTGCTGGTGTCCAGAGCAAATTCCCTGCGCCTCCCAATCAGGTGACTGATAAAATCTCTCCAATCACAGACAACGTCTCATTGATGTCATCTCTCTTAGGCAATTACCATCCTCTCAGTTTTGAATGTGACTGTGCAGTTGGCCCCGCCCCCACATAATTACCCAGAATGCCGTTTGATACCAGGTGCCAAACCGCTGCTCTGTCTGTGCCTGTCAGCTGTCCAAGTGCTTTGGAACAATAAAGTTTCTCTTAGCTCCAAATGTCTGTGGTTGATTTGTGGAGGGGAGCGCCACCTGGAGGTGGAACAGGGACTACTTTGGACTTATTGCTGGGGAGGGGTCCCGAGGTTCTTACCTGGTTCCTATTTAATATCTACATGTTCCTGCAGGATTAGCATAGCTACAAGAGTCAGCTTCAGTTATTACAGCATGAAACCAGATATGGCGCCTGAAATCTGGGTGAGTGATGAGGCTTAAGACACATAAAGATAGTTACAAAGTTGGTCTTCTATCATGTGGAAAACGTTTCTAGGATCAAAAAGCTAATATACCAGCAAGCTCTACACAAACTAATCCATATCTGTCTTTTGCTGCACTGATTACTGCAAGTGTCCTCACAGGTCTGCCTAAGAATAATAAAAAGTCAGCTGCTGCTAGCGTTTTCACCAAAACTATAAACACAGAGCACATCACCAGTCCTTCAAGTGCCAGGAGAAAAGACTTTAAAATCCTTCTGTTAGTTTATAAATGACAAAATACATTAAGGACCTGTTGTTGTATTAACATTAAAGACAATTAAGGTCTTCTGTTTCTAGTCTACTCTGCATCTCCAGAACCAAACATGGAGAAGCAGCATTCAGTCTTTCCTCCGAAGTCCAAAATAACTTTGGGAAAAGTGCAAAACAGCAGAAACTGAGTTAAATCAAGACTAAAAACCTAATTTATTTGAGTCGCCTTTGATTAATAAAAACTTGAATATTTTCTCGAAGATGGTATTGGTTCTGTATTATGTTAAAGCGAATTGAAGCGTCTTGTTGCTGAAATGTGCGAAACAAATAAACTCGAGTCGACGTCGTTACAATTGCCACAGGGAGCTACTCTGCCCCGCAAATGGAAAAAAGACAGAAAAGCAGTGTGCAGTGTTTACTTGTTTTATTGATTTATTTCCGTCAGGACGATAAAAAGAAAATAAAAAAAAAAACAGCTGTGATGTCACAGGGTTAATGGGAGGGGCTTCAGGTCAGCAGCAGTCTGTTTCAGCCAGTCAGAGGACAGGGAGGGGAGAACTGGGTGGAGCTAAACGTAAATCCTGTCTGTCAGCACGTTGCCTAGCAACGCCTCTCCTCCTGACATTTAGGAGGAGGGCACAAGCAGGAGGCGGGGCAATCACGGGAGGCGGGGCTAAAGAACGTCATCACTGTCTGGCGTGTGGAGCTGCGTGTCGTCGGCGTCCGTCATGAAGCTGCTGTCCTGACTGTCATCCACCTCAGCCACTGCAGAAACAGGGAGGGGAGGGGCAGGTGAGCCAGAAGGACAGACGAGTGAGAAAGACAGGTGAAGCAAACCGTACCTTCGTCCTCAGGCAGGTATCGCTTATCAATGGCTTCTTTTATCTGATTATTGGCTCCTTTAGGGTCCAGGTCCATGGCCCAGCTGAAGTTCATCAGAGCCAGGTGGGTCTGACCCAGCTTTTTATATACCTGATAAGGAGAAGAAAGGTCATACAGGTAAAAAAAACAAAACAAAACAAAACAAAGAAACGCAACCTGAGATCAGAAGAGGCAGCTGATTTGCAGAATCGACTCCTACCTTTCCTATGAGGAAGTAAACCAGAGACTCTTTGGGAACAATCTGCTTCAACTCCTCCAGCTCCTGAAGGGCTGCCTGCAGGGAGACACTTCTGATTACACTGATCCAGGTAGGTTCTGCTTTACTAAACTGGTCTGGTCCAATGACTCCATGTCGACTGATCGGGTCTGGTCAGAAATCAGTGTCGACTCATGAGGTCTGATCTGTCGTCTCTGCATCAACTGATCACGTCTGATCGCTCGGCCCCGTGTCGACTGATCACGTCTGATCGCTCGGCCCCGTGTCGACTGATCACGTCTGGCTTACCTTGTACTTATCGTTGGCAAACAAGATGGAGGCTCTGTGGAACTTGCAGAGAGGGTTTTTGGGGTCGATGCCGATGGCTCTGTTTAGAGTCTCTAACGCAGCGTCAGACTTCTTCAGAGCATGCTGCACCTGAACACACACACACACACACACACACACCCACACACACACACACACACACAGAGTTACAGCCAGGCTGCACACAGGTGAGCAGGTGAAGGGAACATACGTACCACTCCGATGTGGCAGAGCAACACAGAGCTCTGAGGGTTGATGCTCAGAGCTTTCTTGAAGTGGATTTCTGCCAAGTTGAACTTCTCCTGTTTATAGTAAATCATGCCAAGTCCATACCTGAACACACACACACACACACACACTTTATATCTCACAGCATGATTACATCCCTTGTCATGCGTTTCCATGGTTACCATACCAGGCGTTGTAGTGTCGGTTGTTCACTCTGATGGCGTTCCTGAAGCAGGCCAGAGCTCGGTCTAACTCCTCAGTCAGAACAAACTCGTGACCCAGTAGGGTGTAGGCGTACGCGAAACCTGGGTCCACCTGAGAAAGGTGAGCAAGGCAGGCAGGTGAGGGAAACACCTGGCAGCTCAGGAACATCTGCAGGTTTCTGCAGGCTTCACCAACTCAAATTTCAAGATTTATCAATGAATTTCTCCACAGAAATGTACGTAGTTCATCCAATCAACTAGCAAAAAAAATTAACTTATGCAAAAAAGCTAGCAAATAAGCGAGCAAGTTACCGGAAAATATCATCACAAGACACTCAACATTCTTAATTTTTTTGTTGGTGTTAGGCCTGTCAAAATAAACAATAAATTACATGATAAATTACAACAATCTCAATAATTTACATCGGCATGATTTATCTTTTTTTTTTCTTCTTCTCGCTGCCAAAATTGGTCTTCAGTCACAATTTTGTTTACAGAATCTTCATAATTTTTTTTATTTGTTGTTTCGTTCATTTATTTTAGATATTTAAAATGTTTTAAATGTTAATTAGAATGATGCCATTATTACTATATTACTTGAAAATAGTCTCAGAACAACGATATCATTTATCGTAATAACTATTAGAACAATTTATCGTCCAACAAAATTTGTAATTTTGACAGGCCTGATGGTGTTCTCATAAAATTACAACTTTATTCTCTTAATGTTAGAACTTATTCTGGTTATGTTATGACTTTACTGTTGTAATTTATGCCTGGCCTTCTGTGGGTTTTTTTTTTTACATTAATTCAAAATGCAAATAAATAGGAACCGTAAAAGAGGCCTGTCAAACAAGATGGCCGCCATGGGAAACCCACATCCCCTAAAAATGAAATCTTCAAAATCTAAAACTTCAATTCACCCTTTTAAAGCTGCTCACCTGAATGGCCCTCTGGAAGAACTTGATGGCGATGTCGTGCTCCCTCTGCAGGCTGAAACAGTTTCCTGCGACACACCAGGCCTGCAGAGACACACAGCGTTTACCTGAGCGGCCAGATCACCTGAGCTCACCTAAGGGTCCAGGTGAGCATTCAGGTGTGCTCTTCACCTCAGGACAGTTCTTGTCCATGTCCGTCAGGTCCTTGGCCAGCGCCGACAGCGCCACGTCCTTTTGCAGGTGCCACAGCGTGGTGGAGTAGATCTCCATGCCTTCCACGTGGTACGACTCAATCCTGCGCACCTCGCTGAACAGCCGCTCCGCCTGCAGCACAGGTCGCCATGGCGATCAGGTGACAAACCAGGAGCAAAATCCAGGATTTGTACACTCCTCTCCCACAGTAAAATTCAAGCACTTTTCAAGCATTTCAAGGCAAGTTTCCAAATTTTTCCTGAACCACACTTTGGAGATAATTCACTATTATGTGACATAATTTATTACTGTTATTAAAAATGTATTGTGATAGTACTCAACATTTTATAGAAGGGACAAAATAAACAAAAATATAAAAATTTGTTTTGAAATGTGTCTTACACACCCTAAAAACCTGACCAAAAAGAAAAATTTCAATAATGTTGTTTAATGTATAAAAGATATGGCAACTTTTATTTGAATTAAACAGATTAATAAGTTATTGAGTGACTGGGAATAATTCATACTCAATACATTGAAGCAATCCAAATTGGGTTAAAGTAAATGATCTTCCTGCTCAAACTAAATGCTTAAAGCACAATGTACAAATTAAAAAAATGTTCTAGCAAATGGAAATTATTTTGGCAATTCTAATTAAAGGTTTACTCTTGATTTAATTTCAGAATTTTTTTTATTAGGTACATGAAAGTTTGAACTGTAAATGACGTTTTTCAAATTCATGGTTTTAATCAAATGTTAGATTCCACTTTATTACAAAAGTTTGAATAATTAGGCACTTCCCTAACTTTGAAAACGCCTAATCAAATTCAAGCATTTTCCAGGATTTCAGGAACCCGCATGATCCCTGAGAGTCTGCTGGGTTTGGGCCGGACGGACTCACCTGCATGTACTCGGCCAGCTCGAAGTAGGCGCGGCCGACATGCGTCAGGACCCAGCCCGTGTTGTAGTGCTGAGGAGGCAGAGACGTCAGGATGTTGATGGCCTCTCTGCAGCTGTAGGAGCACAGCGCCTGGTAGCCCCGACCCAGTTCCCGTAGCAACGCCATCACGCTGTCTGAACATAAACACAAACCGCGTGTGGTACCATCAGACCTGGGCTTCAGGTTTAGGTTAATAACAGGTAAAAAAACAAAAAAACAACAAAAACTGAAACTTCGGCCCAACACCGGTTTAGTTCATTAAAATTCAAAAGTACTTTATTGAACCCAAAGAGAAATTTAATATTAACATGTAAATATTGAGTTATTCAGGAGCAGATAGATCAGCTGACCTCAGGGTTTGTTAATTTTTCCACCGTAAAATTCAAAAGCTTTTGAAGGCAAGTTTTCAAAGTAACTTTGGAGATAAAAGCAAACATGAACTAAAGACGACAATTCACTGTAATGTGACGTTTATTACTGATATTAATAATACCTTTTTACAATTTTGTGTTTAGAAATATCTCTCAAACTACACTGCCACACAAAAAAATTACCAAGTATTTTGTCTGTAATCACATGACTTTCTACAAGGTCACGTTTCTCCTACAAATTTGTTAAAACTTAAACACAAAACCTGCAGATAAAATCTGAATCACTTTCCAGACCAAACATTTTCCAGGATTTCCAGGACCGTGTGAATCTTGCAGCCCAGAGGAAGCCATTTGTTCTGGCGGTACCTGCAGCGGCCCTCTGGTACTGGGGGATCCTGGCGTCTGGCAGGTTCAAACTGGGATCCAGCCTCAGGATGTCCAGACTCTCGTTCAGGTTGCTGCTGTTTGCCGTCTTCGCAGATTTACATTTGGTTTTCCGGTTGGGAATCTTCGTAGGAAACTTCATCTTTAGCTTCTTGCTGTTCTCCTGCGGAAACAGAACCGGCAATACGTCACTGGGTTTCTGCAGCCCTGGACTGGGAACACTGGGAATCGGACGGTGGGTGGGAGGCGGGTACCTTGGCAGTGGAGCTGGCGCTGGTAAACAGTCTGGAACTTCTTCTGGGCTGAACGTTAGGAGGACCAGACATACTGGGACTGAGAACCTGAGGAGAACCACTGTGGGACAGACAGGCGATTATAAGCTATAAACCAGTTAATCACATAATAAATTAAAATTAATTGATCATTTCCAGTTACATGATTGATTGTTTTTATAGTTTCTCCAGCCTACTGATTGTCTACGATCAATGGGATGTTTAAAGGGGCAGTTTTATGCGTTTTCCAGGAACAAAGAGCAATTTATAGCACCATCAAGAAACTATATTACCTCCAGTCGTTCTAAAAATGTTGCCTAGACTTAAAAAAAAAAAAGACTTCCTAATTTAACGCCTTGAAATTAGGCCTCTGTCTCTTTAAAACAACTAATCTTTCTGAAACTTTGCCTCCAATAAGTCATCACAACATGGCCCCTTTATTAAACCTTTATCGTTTTTACCAGTGTTGCTCTGAGCAGTTGCTCCTATAATGAGCTCAGTAGATCCACCAGGTGTTTGCTAATTGCGGGTAGCTAGTCTGAAGGAACTGAGTGTGAAGCTCTGAAGCTGCAGCTCTGAGGAGGAGCTATGCTACAAAGGCGGGGCTAGGTCCAACAGCTGAATGGTTGCCATGGAGATTAAAGGATTTCTCAAACATGCAGTATTATCATTTATCGTAATAACTTCTGGGACAAAACTGAAGATGATGGGAGCTAGGGCGATGCGAGTGGCTGCTGCAGTTACCTGGTGTGAGGTGCTGAGGTCTGCGATTGGTTGAAGGGGATGGGAAGAACGTCTCTGCTGTTCCCACTCTGACTGAAGACGGACTTGGACTGACTGATCCTGGAGACGGCCTGGCGGGGAGGCAGACAGGTGAGGTCAAACACTTCCTGCTGAATCACAGCCTGGTCTCAGCTGAGTTCTCACCTTCTTGCTGGGAGCTGTCGTTTGCGTTTCCATTGTAGCCGAATAGTTCTGCAGGTACGTGGGGTCTCCTGGGCTGGGCTCCAGGGGCAGGATGCCGAAACTGTGCAGAAAGCAGAAATCAAAGCAAAGGGGAGGAGCTAAAACCTGAGCAGGTGTGTGACGTGTTCCGGCACACTCACCTGGGTGTCAGGGGGCTGAGGGCAGCAGGACCTCCCAGTAAGCTCCGCCCACTCTTGGGTTTGTTCTGTTTAGCCAGCAGAGTGCCAGCTGATGCCATGGAAACCGTGTTGCCCAATAGCGAGCCAGTTTCCGGGGAGATGAGGGAGGAGTCGATGTATGAAATCGACAAATCAGACGTCAGCTTCCCGTTTGACGACTCCAGATTCAGACGATTCAACTCCTGGAGGACAGGGTCAGATTTAGGGACAAATGTAATCTGATTACTGGAACATGATCAGATTACACAGTCTGGAAAATATATCGATTTTATTGATTAGTCTGATGTTTTTATAAGATTTTATTTTTTTGTTGTCATCAATGCACTCCTCGGGTTTCATTGCTCAGAGTGATGTCACCACACGCAGGGCGGCCATCTTGTTTGACAAGCGTTTTTTACAGCTTCTGTTTATTTGGATGCATCAGCAGCAGAATAAGATAGTAATTTAATGAGAACTCTAACATGAAATGTAAAAAGTGTAAATCAGGAATGTTGAGCATATTGTAAAGCTATACTTTCATAAAGATTTTACAGATTTTTAGGATATTTCTTCTGGTAAAATTACGTCTTTCTTCTGCTAACATAATAAATTCTCGTGATTAAATAAAAATTCTTGTAGCGTGGCCCGGAAAACTCACAAGAGGGATGACTGAAATAAATATTTTCTGTCATCGTTTCTTTTTTGGAAAAGAAATCAAGAAAAAAGGATTAAAATCAGATTTAGTATGAAAAAGAATTCCTGACCGTAATGGAATCGGTATTTAATCGGGTAATTAATGTGCATTTTCTTGTACCAGTGTGTCCTGCGGCGTTTCCATCAGTGCAGTGTCAAGGCGATGAGACGGATTCTGGGCGGGGCTTATGTGAGGAGGAGGCGGGACTAAAGAGGAGTTCTGCAAAGCCGACAACCTGAAAACCTGATCTGGATCCGGCTTTTCTCCTGGAATAAAATCCACAAAGTTTTCTGAAGTCACACAGTCACATGATGCATAGCAAGAGAGTGTGTGTTAGTGTGTGTGTTACCTAGATGACAGAGGTTCTGGAACGGCGACCAGAGGAACGGGTTGAGGGTTAAACTCCTCTGGAAGCACTCCGCACCCTTAGCAGCTCGGTCCGTCTTGCTACTCAGAAACAGGACAGGAGTCAGCAGCTGGACGGCCTCACACACCAGTAAGACACTGGGAGCACCGGCTGCTTACCAGTAAATGTGGCCCAGTAACGACAGCGTGAAAGAGGCGGAGTCTCCAAACTCAGTGATGATGTCATCCTGACTTTTCTGTTTGTTCAAGACTCCACCAATTAGAACCTGCTCACCCTCAGCGAGCCTGGAAGGTCAGATGGGTTGAGAGGCAGACTCATCACTGTGTATGAAGGTGTGTGAAGGTGTGTGTGTAAAGGTGTGTGTGTGTGTGTGTTCTTACTTGCTGAGTTCTACGCAGCACTTAGCCAACAGGAATCGAACCTGCGGCGTGGAGCAGCTGTGAGCCTTCAGTAGTCGGTAAGCTTTGTACGGTTTCCCAGAGCGGTAATAACAGGTAGCCAACAGGTAGAGGGCCTCCTCTGAACGCACTGGGAGGACAGACAGGTAACCATAGAGACAGGTAAACAGACCAATTTCCAATATCAATATCAGATCGGAATACCTCTAGAAAACTAACTGGACAGACAGAAAGACGGGTTTTACCTTCTGCGTAGAGTCTCTCTGCAAGGAAAACAGCATCCAGGTAGGCATAGTGGTTGAGAGCCTGCCACACCGCAGCCTGAACACAGACAGAACCAGAACCATCAGATAGAACAGAATAAGTCTTTACTGCCCACCCGAGTGGAAAGCTGACTTTGGCTCAACAACATGCAAGTCAGAGAGGCAAGAATTTTCTTAAAGGGACCAACAGTACACTGAACAAACCTTTGAGGACACATTGCACGTTTTTGGAGGTTTTTAACCCAATTTTTCTACGTCTTATTCCCAGTCTCAAATAAATAAATAAAATTAATCAATTTAAGATCTGAACAGTTCACCAAAATGGACACAGCAACAGCTGGTGGGCAACATTTTTAGTTGTTTTGAAAGACTAACAGCTTTATTTGCTACAAGTTGCAGTGTACAGGAAAAACATTAGTGAAGACCCGGGAGTAATATTGGGTGTGAACTTTGTTTTTCTTGCCTCACATTTGGTAAATAAAACTGACAGATTTATCAGCAACCTAGACAGGAAGAACAGACTGATACAGAGATCTGCCCTGAGTTTGTGTGAGTGGAAATGTGCTGGAATGTTATGAACATAAATGCCATGATATAAGCGATCAACTATCTGATAATAAAACACAGAGAGAAAACAGAGGAGAACTCAAACTAAATTTGGTAGCGCCTCCTGGATTACCAATAAAAAAAAAAGCTTTTTTAATGTACAAATGTTTTGTTCATGTTATTGACCATGGCTGTCAACAGAAAATATGCTGACTAGACAGATACTGAATGCTGTGACGCAGCTATTCATACAAAGTTGAGTGGAAGGACGAAGTCCACCAGGAACAAGGACAACCTCAGGAAATGAAGATACACTGAATTCAGACAAATCCCACACCTGGGCTACGAAGGTTACATTCGTAGCCCAGGAATAGCCCGTAGTTCTGGAATGATTACATCAAACCATTCCAGAACCAGAACTCCTGAAACTGGACTGTTACTTTTCATTTTTAGACCAACGTTCTAGTATCTGCAGGTTCTATAACCGCTCCACTCTTCCTAGAGTCTGGAGAAAAAGTGGAGAGAACCAGGATACATGTTTCTGGAAGTCCAGAAGTTTCCTCAGTCAGCAATCATCTGGGTCGCCATGAGGCAGCTGGTTCTGGTCCACTGGGTTTTCTGAAGTCCACAGTCAAATCAACGTTGACCAGAACATTTTAGACTAAGCCTGTCACAGTAACATAATTTACTGAACAATAATTGTCCCAGTAATTATTGTTTTGAGAATAAATCCGATCACTGAGAGCATGGACATGAAAAAGTATTTAAAATATATTTTTTTATCAATTTGATGTGATACTCTAATTTACTGAGATGAAGCCACGATGAAAGTTACAAGAAATAAAATATTTCACTCAGTAGGAGGTCGTAAACGCAGCGATACGAGCCACCAGAACCAGAACCAGGTAATGACTGGACCTGACAGTTCATCCTGAGAACAGCAGAACTTTCTATTCCAGAGGTGTCCAGCGTGCGTCCTGTGGTCCATTTGTGGCCCTTGGAGTTATTTTGTGTTGCTTCCAACTTAAATTTTTAAATGTATTTTTTTATCAGAGTAAAATTATTACCAAGATAATTTTTTACAACACAAAAATGTCAAGTATATTTCTTTTTATTACCAAGCATAACAACCAGAACCACGTTTGCGTCAACGGAGCTGACTTGGCTGTCCCTAAATCACCTATTATTTAATTTGCTGAACTTGTTTAAATATAACAAGTGTTTTGAAAGAACGTGACAAATCTTTTTGTTCAATCAAGCTCAAAAGAATTTGAAAACTAAATGACATTTCTTCTAAGGCAGAAAATGTGAAAAATCATTTTAAAGTTTTGGATCTACAATGAATAGCATTACTGTTCTGCAAACGGACAACAGAAACAGACTAATTTAATTGCTTAATTATATTTTAATCTTTCTATTATAATTTATTTATTCTTTTACATTTTTTTTGGCCTGCAAGTACTTTTCAATTGTCAAGTTTGACCAGTGTCACAAGTCGTCAGGACACCCCTGTTCCAGTTGGATTAACTAACAGGAAAATCGCCTGTAGTTTGATCACAGTGGGAGCAAACTGAATCTGGATCCTCATGTTCCTGGGTTCCAGATCCAGAACAGGATTTAACCATTTTAACAAGTTCTGGTTGACCAAGAAAGTCTCCCCTCCTGGTGGGTTCAGATTCTGTGCTCATCAATCCCAGAAAGCCCAGTTATCCCACAGGAAGCTGGGAACCCACACACTGCAGAGACCAACAACTAGAACATGGTTCTGTTTGTGTTTACCACAACCCGTCCTCCCACAGGGGGTTCTCCAGATCTTGACCCTGCTCTAGGCAAACACAAGAAATTGACTGTTTCACCGATTTCTTGTCGTTTCTTCCGTACAAACTTATTTGTCTGTTGTTTATCATAAACAATCGTCCAGCAGAAAACCACACGCACATGAATGACTGCTCTGTCACCAATACACCTGTCCAGGTAAGCGTTAACAATTTCAGCTAGCTGATGTTAGCCGCTGCAGCTAACCAGCTGCGGGCTAATTCGGTTCCGTGCGGAGGATCTGGGCTCAGAATAGACCCAAGGAGCAGGAGGGACTGCCCCAGAAGAACAGAACCTGGCCTCTGACAGCGTTACCGACTCAATCCTGAAACCTGGAGCCGGCTAGAGAAGGCTAACACCCGGGAGTAGGAAGCTAACAGTTAGCTCTGCAGGGCTAGCTAGGCTGATGTTCAGAACTCTGTTTAAAATATAATAGACTATGTAAATTATACCCATAAATCGAAAAAAAAAATATATATTACATCTTAGTACATAAAAGCCACCGGGTCTGCTGAAGGGTTCGGCTAACACACAGTGAACCAAACAATCTGAGATTAGTCTAAATCTGGACTTTAAAACAGGTTTCTGAGTCTGAGGCTTCCAGTATATAACCTCAACCAGCCCGATTCTTCTCAACACCAATATGTTCAGAACATTTCCTGATATTAAAAAAAGAGCACTCAAAAACTGAAAACTGGCCCCAATAAAGATATTAAACCATCCATGTCAGGAAAGGTCAGAAGATCCTCTACAGTACATGGATTCTTTTCCTGGCCGCGAAGAACATCCTAAATTATACATTTTTTTAAAGAAGTCTGGCTCTGCCCTCTGGGTTAACACAGACCAGACAGTAACAGGATCAGTTCGGGGTTAACCCCAGACTGACCGTTGAGGAAGCCGAAGTATGTGGACATGAATACGTGAAACAACCAGGAAAGCTACGGGCCGAGCTGGGGCCTGGTGCGGGGAGAAGCTCACCGAGCGCGGACTAAAGCAGCCGCTCAGGCCGGCTCCAGAACTCTGCCCTCCCGGGTCATGACAGCACTAGAACACGGTGTTCCTACCTGGACAGGTTCCTGCAGCACCGTCATTCCGCTTCCGCACGCCGTCTATCGGCTCCGTTCGTCCGTTTCTTTCTTCACTTCACTCTCTGGAGGAGCTCCGGCCGAACATTTGAATGTACCGACCGTTACCTGCCGAACACAGCCGAAGGATACCGAAGGGACCCGAAGCAGTTGATTGCGCCATCTGCTGGACAAATTAGGTAATGTGGCGATAAATCTGTGTTGTCGCCCCCTGGTGTATGTTTTGTCTGTTTACTCAAATCACGATTTTTCAAGTTCTCTGCTTTTGGACGGTTTTTCCTGGATGCAATGTTTTTATTAATAATTATTTATATTAATAATTTTAGATTTAGAAAAAATATACAGAATACTTAATGTGGTAAAAACGAAATTACAATGCAAACAAAATCAAACGGAAGCTAAAACTGCGTGTGGAGAGAGTTTCATTTTACCTTTGTAGAAATTAATAAATAATTAACTGCACTGAGGATTAAAACTAAATTAAAAAAAATTCCAGCTTTAATGTCGAACTAGCAACTTAAATAAAATCGCCAATAAACACTTTATGCATGCATGTTCTTACTTCAAAATTAGATCTCAAAAGGTCAAATACAAACAAAATGGTTTCAAAACTAAAGTCATACAGCACTTCAATTAAAGTAACCAAAAAAGCAACTTTGTTTTTAAATACAGATATTATAGCAAATTCAGTTTTGAACATTTTTTTTGTTTTTTGATGGAATAATTGCAACAAATTTCCACAAAAAAATACTCTAAAGTAATATTTTGTTTCATTTATTTATTTATGTATTTTACTTATTGGAGTAAAATACTCTAATAAAAAAGATTGGAAATTTAGTACATTTTCAAAATCGGCATTATAGGGCAAAATTTTGTGCCCACACAAAAGTTTTACGTAGATTTCCAAAGCTCACAGCATAGCAACATAAAGTACACATAAAGAAAGTACAATAAAGAATTTTTCTTTTACAAATATAAATATCACATATAAGAAAATGTATCCATCAGTTTTATTGCAAGAATACTGTCTTTGTTTTTAAAGACAAAAAAAATGTAGATAAAAAAATAAATTTTTTTAGTTGATACTTATCAAAAACTTGCAAGCAGTATTTTTTTCAAAACGTTTAACATTTTTAGCATCTCTATCTGGACTAAACTTGTCTTGTGTGCGCTGCTCCAGACACCAGACCCACTTGGACACCCTGTCCCAGGTTGGCGTACGGTGGTGGAATATTTCCTTAAATCAGAGCCAAACATCAGCCCTGATTTAGACCAACACGAAGCTCTAGTATTCCAGAAGATAGAAAGTTCTGGACCAACAGCATAGATGTTATTTTATCCCTCCTTTCATCCATACAGGAACAGGGGAAGTTAAGCTGCGTGTTGAAATCTTGAATTACAGCGTTGAATCCTGATGCTCTAAGGACGTTAAACCGGAGTTAGCTGCTTTGAGGTTTATGACTCTTCAGAACAGAATGGTCCTGGATCGAATGACGGCTTGTACAGAGGGAGTTCGTGTCATGATTTGTATTTCCTGTTGCACTTATATTCAGAGTCGGGTGGTAAGTAGTTATAGTTACTCAGTTGCATTTACTTAGTAACGTTTTTGGAAGTATGTGTACTACACTGTACGTCTTACTTTTACTTGAGTAACGTTATGATGAAGTATTTCTACTCCTCTATAAAATTTCTGCATTTTCTACCTTCTGAAGGAAAATCAAACATGTTTTAGATACAAATTCACCAGACACAGACCTGCAGTTTTTGTTAAAGTTTCATAAGTTTCTATTGACAGAAACTGATTTGGAAAAATGTTCTTCTTGTTGCTTATATGAATAATTCTTATTTTCATCCTTAAAATAAAGGACGAAAATTACATCCCTCTGATGATGTAATTTTTAAATACTAAATAATTAATTTGATACTTTTTTACTCTGACTTGAGTAATTTCTTGGATAAAAATATGTGGAAGTAGTGCTACTATATGCCATTGAGTGCTATTGCACTGTCCAACCTAATAACTCTTATAGACACACTTGTTATTAAAACACAGAAAAATTCTGGTGACTTTTTTTTCATATATTTTTATGCATTGTTACCAGAGGTATGTACTGAATTAAGGGCAGAAATGGCTCTTTGAACTGTGAATTTTGCAGGTAATAAACCAGATGATAATAATTAATCAGGTCTTGAATAGTAAGTTCTGTTAAAACCAGAGAAGGCGCGCTCTCCACTTCAGGTGATTTGTGTAAAGTTTTTTGCAGTTTTTCATCTGAATCATCCTTGAACGGTCAGAGAAAACAACAGGAGATAAATGCAACACAGACAACACTTTATTTTACATATTACGACTGCTGTGACATCACTTCCTGTTCGCAGCTTTCATCACAGCAACGTCAGAATTTCAGCTGGAACGACACACCACCAAGCAGAATCTACGCTACTAGAAGGGGCGGGGTTTAATCCGGGAGGGCGTGGCTACAGAGTGCAGTTTGCCTCTGGAGAGAGTCGACACTTTGCCACGGTCAGGTAAGTCTCCACCTGAAAGAGCAATCATTTCCTTGTTGCCGTCATCATTGTGTCATTGTTAAATCACGGCAACCTCCTTTAACCTTTTGTTTACCTTGTGCATGTCCTTTTTGAAGCACGCCAGCAGTTCGTAGGTTCTCCTCCTCAACTGGTCAGCTTCCAGACTCTGATAATAATTTCCGTAAGGCGCCAACTGGAGGGTTGAGGTGTCAGTAAAGATCTCTGGTACGTCCTGATTGGCCTGCAAGCTCAGGTGGTCAGTTTCTCAGGTGACAGACTCACAGAAAGACAGCAATGATCGATGCAACATTTTTATTAAAGATGCAGTTTTAACTTTTATTTTGAAAATGTCTGTTGTGACAGAACGCTGAGGCAGATAATCTGAAAAAAATCATGCTCCTCTACCTCTTCACTGAGCTATTTTAGCGATTTGCACAAATACAATGCTCCCGGTCAAAAACAACCAATCAGAGCCAGGAGGACGGTCTTAACGCTAGCAATCATGCTCATGTACGCACTGCTATCTGTGCTAATGGCAGAGAAACAACTTACAATTACAGGAAAACTATTTATGTGTCACCATGCTAACTAGCCTTAGCATTCATGACAATCTTGTTTTAAGTCAGTAATTCTTTAATATTGATGTAAAAGTAATTATTTCACTTATAACAAGACATTTTTTCCAGCTTATAAATTAAATAATCTGCCAAAAGAACAAATACTTTTTCATCGAAATCAAGGAATTATTTATTTAAAACAAACTGTTTTGTCTTATTTTGCATGTAATAAGGTTGTTTTTTGTTTTTTTACCAGAAGCCAGACCAAAATACTTGTTCATATTTTTGCAGAGAACGTTCTCACCTTGATCAGCAGCATGATTCCCGTCTTCAGTTCCGTCAGTTTGGGTGAGATCTGGGCCCTCAGACCAGAACCAGACAGATATCGGCTCGGAAACTCCCAGGACTCCACCAGGCGGTAGGAGATTGACAACAACTTCAGCACCTGCAATCAATGCAAAGCAGATTCACAACGGATTCGGAAGCTAGAACCAACTACTAGCAGGTTCAGAACCGTTAGTAATGGACCCAAGCTGCGGTTCTGAAAGGATCTTAAATCAGGGTGTCCAAACTTTTTGCACCGAGGGCTAAATATTCCCAACCTGAAAGTATCCAGGCAGGGCCGGACTGAGGAGGGTGTAGTAGTAGCCATACTCTGTTTTACTGTGTAATACTGTAGTACTTAGCAAGTGTAGTACTTTGTCCTGTGGTTTGGAACCATGTAGTACTCTTTGATATTACATGGCATCAAAGAGCTCTCTATAGTAGCCCTCTATAGTACTGTGTGGTACTGAGTAGAACGGTGGAGTAGTTATGTGTAGTACTCTGCCACATGTTTCTGTGTAATCGTACAGTTTAATACTCTAGTTCTGCATGGTATTTATTGTGTAGTTCTATATAGCACAGTGCTATAATATGTAGTACTCTATAATTATCTGTACTATTTTGTAGTACTCTGTTGTATGGCGAGGTTTAGTGTTGTGCAGCAAAGTATTTTGTAGTACTATCACGTACTGTTTGGTACTGTGCAGTTCTGTATAATGCGCTATAGTTTTGCTTAGTACTGTGTAGTATTGTGTAGTATTCCATAGTTTTGTGTCGTCCTATGCAAATGTAGTACTGTATATTTCCGTGTAGTACTCTGCTGTTCTGTTTGGAGCTGTGTAGAACTGTGATTCCCTGTAGTGAAGTGTAGTACTGTGTAGTACTGTGTAGTACTGCGATGTGTACTGACGGAGCTGCGCTGTGTCTCATGCTTGTCGATGGGGCTGTTGATGGAGTCCGAGTTGCAGAAATCCTGCAGGAAGATCTTGTTGAGTTGCCGCTGCTCCTCCGTTTGCAGGGAACTCTCCTGCAAACGCACACAGAAGTACACAGAGGTACACAGAAGTACACAGAAGTACACATCAGTCACAGCCATAGACACTGTACACTGCAAAAACACAAAATCTTACCAAGTATTTTTGGTTCTGCTGCAGTAACACTTTATTTGCAGCGGTGTAAGACTGAGACTGTTAATGCAAAAATTCACTAAAAGTTTCATTAAAGTTTATTAAAAGTGTAAACTTTGTATTATTCAGTAAATAATGACACTTTTAATAAACTTTTAGTGCAAGTTTTAATGCAACTTTGCATTAAAAGTGTAAATTTTACAGAATAATCAAAGTTAACATTTTTAATGGACTTTTAGTGCAACTTTGCACTAAAAACAATTATTTACGTATTGAGATCTTATGACAACAGTTATGAACATTCATTAAGACTCCTTCATGTTCATAACAGGTGATGTGTCATGTTTATAACAGCGTCATGTGAGTGTTATGTGCTCCCCTGCAAATAAAGTGTTGCCCTGGTTTCTACTGCAAATATCTCAGTAGGAAAAGCCTAACTTACAAGTGACTTTTCAGCATGATTTAGGAGCTTGTTTTAAGTAAATAATTCTTTAAAATTGATGAAAAAGTTCTAGATTAATCAAGACAATTTCCTTGATAACATGGGAAATTGTCTTGTTATAAAAGAGATAATCTACCAATGACTTTTTCATCAATATCAAAGAATTATTGACTGAAAACAAGTTCCTAAATCTTGTTTTAAGTCAATTTTACTAAGATATCCACAATAGAAGCCCAAATTTGTTGACAAGATTTTGTGTTTTTGCCGTGAAGCTGCATTGATGGTTGCAGTTTTTGTCCTTCAGAGCTTCCGTAGACTTACGAATTCAGAGAAGAACCTCTGAGCGAGCAGGTGGAGGTGCTGGACTCTGCTGACGGCGATGGAAAACAGCCGCTGGCTGTCTGCGATTGGCTGAGAGGAGACGCCCAGACACATGACTGACAGCAGGAGGATGGCTGGGAGACACAGGTGAGACAGGTGAGCGACGGCAGCATCACCAGAGTTCCCACGGCAGCCTGACACGTTCGACGTTTAAAATGTCCGGGTCTTACCTCGGTCCATGGCTGATGTGGGATCAGTTGTGGTTCTGCTTGTTCTGATCTCAGTTGGGCTGCTGGGCGTTCTGATGTTCCAGCTCAGAGTTTTCAGGTTTTATAGCTGAAAGTTTGATGCTTAAATTCAGGAGCAGAAACATGAAACGAGCAAACAGGCCTGTGTTGGTCTCATTAACATGGACACCTTCCAGTGATCCTCATGCAGCATTAAAGGCAGGTCGGCGCTGGAAACCCCGCTCCAGACACGATGTTCTCCAAGCTGCACCGGCTCCATCCAAACCCTCCAACATTCCAACTGCTACATTGTATAAAACTAAAGAACAAACCACACTGACGAAATAATAAAAACATTTTGTTCTTTTTCATGTATTCATTTATATTTCTTGACCATATCACATGTCCAACCTGCAGTGGAAATACTCTCCTGAACACATCAGGCCGTAAAGTATTGTACCGACCCGTGCTGTACTGCTAAAAACGAGGTTGTGGGGTTTCAGGTGCCTGCTTTAGCGTTAAGTTTAACGCTAAATAGAGAGAAATGTGAAATCTCTTTATTTAGCAGAACAAGCTTTCATGTTGGGTTTCATCAAGGGAAATGATCCAGACAGATAAGACGCCAACAGGTGATGTTGAAGTGGCTTTTATAGTCTTAAGAACTTGTTTGTATGCAGTAAAGCTAAAATGTAATATATTTTTAGACGCGTGTCAATTTTTTCCTGCATTTCCAGGATAGAAATGTTTGTCTCTTGTAACTTTCTGTGTTAATTTACATCCAAAATTTATAGCTACAAAGTAAAAAAACTAATAAAAACAGAAAATGTTCTGGTAATTTTCTGCCAGTACATTTTCAGTTTTTTTTCACAGAATTTCCGGCAGAATTTTTTCATGATTTAACAGTTTTTCATGTTATTATTAACTGAAATTTTCCATATTTTTACAGTACATCTCCTAGCATATTCACAAACATTTCCACATTGCTACTTGTACATTTCCAAATATTTTTGTCATCCAAACCGTTTAAGTTGTAAACGGCCGTAAAGTCATATTTTTAATTAGGTTTTCATACCAATTAATTATTCAAGCAATTATCTATCTTGTTTAGCTTCCAGAAAGACGACAAAAAAAAAAAATCAATTAATCAGTCATATTTGTTTGTTTAGCACATTTCAGCAACAAGACAGTTTAAAGTGCATCATGAAAACAATACAGTAACCAATTATGAAACAAGCAATAAGCATTACATTTTATCAAAGGCCCTCATCAAAATTATCAAGCAAATAAATCGATGTTCCAGAACTCAGGGTTTCAGCATCTTTGCAGTTTTCTGGAAGTTTGTTCCAGATCTGTGGTGCATAGAAGTGGATTCACACCTCCAAACTTCAGACTTCAAGGTCAACATGATGACTTCCAGTGAACTGCAAAGTGATGTTTCACTTTCCAGAAAGGCGTGATTCCTTTCTGGAGTGAGGAATCATGCCTCAGTCTGATTCTGATTCTATTGTGTCAGGTTGTGAAGTCTGGGGGAGAAGCTGGGCCCGGTCAGAGGCCGGTCCAAAAGAACTACAGCGCACAGCATTCTGGGTAAACAGAGACAAAATAAATGTAGGAATCTAGCGCTAGCGAGAGAAATACATGACTCACGTTTTTTCCGAAAGACAAAAAAGAAATTCTGCAACCGCTAAAATCTGACGCCACTCAACTTTTGTCCACATTTTGTGAAGAAGGAAGTTGCGCTCAGTGTCTTCTTGGAAACATTTTCTTTTGCCTGATGTTATTTTTTGTTACTTATATGAATTACTGTCATTGCGGTCCTTACAATACCAACATTTCCACTTAGCTTAATATTTTGATTTGTCTGATGATGTAATTTTTACATATTAGATGATTGATCATTTGATCAGTTCAGTACTTAGTAGACTTTTTACCATCTTTTTTACTTTTTTACTCTTGAGTCATTTCTTGGACAGCAACTTTTTGCTTTCACTTGAGTAAAAACATGTTGATACTTAGGTACTTTACTCACCTCTGATTAAAACCAAATATTGTCAAAGTAAAACTCAGGAAACAATAAATGTCTCGCCTGCTGTTGCTTGTGAAATGAAATCAGGAAAACATGAGGTCCAAATGTCGGAGTTAATCTGGGATGTTTGATGTTTTCGCCCTCAGATGTGTGAATTTATTCACAGATGTTCAGTTGATCAGACTTGCATCACACATGGTTCTGAATTTATTCAGCGCTGCAGGAAATGGAGAGAATCACACACTGAAACCGGCTTACTGGACCGACCCAAACACTTCCCAATTAGGCCCTGGTGGGAACACAGGGATGTTGTGTCACGTCAGGCACTAAATTCATGATTTCAATTTCCAGTCGCACAAAGACCCAGATTTTACAGATTTAGGCCAGAAATGCTCATTAGCTCTTATTCTATCAGCTACCAAAAGCTGAAAACTGGTTTATTATTGTCTTCAGGTTTATTTTGGATGTTAGTGGGAGAACTGGCGTGTCACTAGATGCATTAGTGTGTTGCTACATTGTTCTGGTTTCTGGTTCTGGTCTGATCTGCATCCCCAGAACCAGAACCAAACATGGAGAAGCAGCATTCAGCTTCTATGCCTCACAAGTCTGGAACAAACTGCCAGAAAACTACAAAACAGCAGAAACACTGACTTCTTTTAAGTCTTGGCTACATCCCATCTGTTTACAGTTGCTTTTGAACCATGATAAATGGAACATTTTCCAATATATTCAAAATGTATTGATGATTTTTGATTATGGTCAAGATGTAATGTTTGTCACCGGTTTCTCTATTGTCGACTGTTTTTTTTGGTGTTGTTTTTTTTTTTACTTTTTACGTCTTTATTTTATTTACTTTTTTATTTTACATTTTTACAATGTAAAACACTTTGAACTGATTGTTCTTGAAATATGCTACACAAACAAACCTGATTGGTTGATGTGTGTGTTGCAGTGTGTTACTGTGTATATTAGTGTGTTGCAATGATGAGTTATTGCATGCAATGACAACAAACAAAAAAATATGTATTTCTCTTTGCATTACAGTGTGTATACTGGTGTGTGTTACAGTGTGCATGCTGGTGTGTGCTACAGTGTGTATGCTGGTGTGTGCTACAGTGTGTATACTGATGCGTTTGTTTCTAATACCTTGTGGGGACCATTTTGCTGACACATGCTACGTTGTGGGGACCCATTGCTCCTTGTAGGGACTGAAGCCTGGTCCCCACAAGGGGAAACACTGTTTTTGGGTCAGAGTTACATTTAGGACTAAGGTGTGAATTGGGTTAGGGTTAGGTAAGTAATGGTAAGGGTTAGGATAAGGGTAGAGGTAAGGTTTAGGCTGTAGAAATGAATGGAAGTCAATGGAAATTCCCCGCAAACATAGCCGCGCAAACGCGCGTGTGTGTGTTACTGTGTGTTTCTGTGTATTTAACTGTGTTATTTTGTGTGCTCCAGTGTGTACTGGAGTTGTGCATTCGTTGTTGTTGGGTCCAGAGGAGCGCTACGTCACGGTTTTATAACCGCCTGTTTGTCAGAGTAAAATCATTGCATTGCCCTTGTTTATTAACATATTGTCTTAAATGCCACTTGGTTTATTAATGATATGTGTATCTCATAGACATTGTGGCCTTGATCTCAGTTTAAATATTGACGTTGTTCTTGTCTCCATGGCGATGCTGTCACACTGTCCAGCTCACCTGTACATGTGGATCTGTGTCCTGCAACAGATTCCCTACTTAACTTCACTGATAATGTTTGAATTAAAACATGCGAAGGAGACAAACGTTCAACCTTTTAGTCTTATTTTAGATGTGAAAGCTGAGTCTGAAGCTGGATCGAAGCTGGAACCAAATCATGAATCTTATGCATCTTCAGACAAAACTTACAACTTATTGTTTTTATTTTTGGAACCTGGATACTAGTGAAAGGTTAACTAATTATCTAATTTGCAAGGCCTTTTAGTTTATTTATTGCTTAATTATAAATTGGAAAACTACAGAAAAGTATTGTGAGAAGTTTGTGGGAGGAAACATTTACCCGAAGCCAATAATCCTGGATTTTACCAAATGCATGTAAACTTCTGAAAAATTATACAAAAAAAATTTAAAATATGTTCTCGCAAAGCTTTTTAGCATTCACCAAAAATCTTTTACCGAACTAAAACAAGAAAAAATCTGTCTGACTTAACTTCAGACAGAGAAAACAAATGTTTTATTCAGCGTAAACCTATAGTATATTTAGTTCTTAAACATACAAAAAATATCACTTTGTTGTAACTGGATATGTTGTGTCAACTTGTTTCAGTTAGCTAAAATAAATAAAAATAAACACTAAGAGATGACGTCACAGCTCGTTATTATCACCTGTGGAAAGAGACATACTGTTTCAGTCAACCGGATGATGACTTGGAGTTTTTATGTGCCGCTATAAACCATGTAGATATGTTTGATTTAAAATGGTGAGCAGTGAAGTAAAGAGCTGCTTAGAAAGATTAAATGTGTCATGTTCATAAGTAATGAAGTAAAAGTACTTCAGTGCAAGCAGATATTTCTACTTTTGTTCTTTTGACTATTTTTCTGAAGACCTTTAACTTTCCCTGCAATTTCAAGAGAAATACATTTATTTTTTATTCTTTTTTGTTTTGCAAATGGCACTAAATTCCATTTGAAACTCAGCAAATAAAGTTAAAATTTTCCAACTTTCGAAATGTAAATGTTTTTCCAAAAGTTTTCTGAGATTAATCTCAACATTTATGACTTTTTGTTGAGTATTTGCTCCTCCATTTTTTCAATCTGACCTCATAAAAACCATTAAATTTGTTTGGATACAGTTAACTAAACTATGAAGTTCTGGACTTCAAGAATTTTTCTCAAAACAAAACAAAACACTCTCACAGACAAGCTTGTATTTTTAGCTAATAGTAAGAATTAATTTAGCATGCGCTGCTGCTCAGTTTATAACGTTGATAACGGTTTCGAAACATCATTAGCATTAGCAGCCGTCAAGCTAAGCTAATGCTAATTAGCTTCGAATAACACTCAATTCTTTGCCGTTGTGCTGATAGTTATTATATTTACCGGGAAAAACTTGTTCTAAAATTTGATTAGACTAACATTTTACAGTACTTCTGTTCACTGAACTACTATTACTTTGTTTGAAGGAGCCATTACAGTTTTCTGCAGTGCACTGAAAATCACAGTGTAAGTACAATAAGTTTTAATTTTCAGACCTTCGTGACTTAATTGTCGTAATAATATAAATAAATACATATTCCAGTCTGTGGTTGCATGTTGAACAAGTGCTAATAATATCCAAAATCTGGGTAAGGTTTAAACAAAACGTTTAATGCTTACTGAAAAATAATGGTAGACAAAATGATGCATAAAATATTGGATAACTACAATAACAAGTGAAAACCACATGCATTTCTGCAAACAACAACTTATACAGGATTTATGACAATGTAATTGTCCAATTGTATTTAGAGGATATATAGTTAAATACAACAAAATTCCATTAACAAACAACTTAATAAAATGATTAATTCACATGATTAGTTCACAATTAGCTGAGTATGAATTAAAGGTGTAAAATTAGCTTCTTCATATAAGTTTAAAACTAAAAGAATAGGTAAATATTGTCCTCTAAGTCCAAGACGACCACTAATTAAGGCATAACAAAGGTGGTTCATCTGATGAGAAATCATGCAATCTTTGTTTTGTTCTTTTTTGTCATATGTCTTGCATTCAACAGAAAACATCTGAAAAAACAATGCACAGTTAGAAAGCAACACAACTGTCTATAATAAAATAAAATAAAAACAGATATGAAGTTTATATGTTCATTAAAATGTTTCAACTTCTTGCTAAAATGGAAAAGTGGTTTAGATCAATAAATTTCTTTTAAATTCAAGATTGGTAGAGTATCAAATCTTTCAAAAAGTATTCTGCTGCTTATGTCGGTGAGCTCTGTACATTTCAAGAAAAACTAGACTCTATCAATAATTTTAAAAATTTAACAAGTTGTGAGCAAAAAATAAAAAAGGCTCTAGAACCTTTTTTTATTTTTAGTTTTCTAGACCTCTGAAGTCCTTTTGTGCCTTTGGAGGTGAAAATATTTCTTTAAATATTTGTAAAAGCTATACATTTTTAACTGAAGCTAAGGAGTACAATCTGTACTTTCACTTTTATTCTTTCTTGATATATATGAAAATTTGGCAATATATCGATATCCAATATAATATCGCCGCTATCGTATAAATTTCACTCGGCCAAACACTTTGTATTGCCTTGTTGCTGAAAATGTGTTATATAAATGAAATTACCTTTACCTTTACTCTAAAAATGCGACTTCAATTAAACTTTCTCTACTCCTTTGCTGCATCACTATCGTTGTCGCCTGACCCAACCTCCTCCACTTCCCTTCCAGAAACCAATGGTAACAAGATGGAAATAAATATTGGTTATTAATATCAGCATAGTTTTATTTATCAGGCTGATAAAAAAGTATTCTGCTGCTTATGTCGGTGAGCTCTGTACATTTCAAGAAAAACTAGACTCTATCAATACTAACTAATACTAGTTAGTATTGGCCAACTAATATTGGCCAATACTGATAATAGTGCTGATACATTTAACTCTAAAAAAAAATCTAATTTCGTGATTTTAATGGTAAGAGGTGAAATCGCAGTATGACAAGTATCTTCAACAACATTTCTTCTAGTTATTGTTGAGCTGAAGTTAATTGCATTTGTAGAAATATGCATAAATTGATTGGTACAAGAAAGAGTGTGTGTCATGATATCACTGCTGAATGATTGTTTGCATTATATTACAGATATACCACTATCTGCCTTATTGCAATATCATTTGGGGAAACACCATTGTATAAAATTTTGGATCTTTAAAAGCGATTTGTTAGAATTGCAACTCGATCAGATTATCATTGTCTTTATGCTTCTCTGTTTAAGAATGGTGAGATTCTTACAGATTTTTCTTTACAACATTTATGCAAGTCAAGAGGCTACAGACCCCTTGCACATTATTATTGACATCCAGAACTTTTGCACATGCGCACAATGCTGGAGTCAAAAAGTTGATTCTTACATGGGGTCCGTAGCTGCGCTGCCGCAATAGAGCAATTCCATCAACAAAATGAAACCTGGAGATGCAGGTATTATTAATTTAGTGCCATGAGCCGCATCAAAGGGAAAATAACGCAAAAAAGCCATTGAAGGATAACTCGAAACCAATTTTTTCTCTCTCTCTGTGGCGGCTGCGCGACACATAGGTTCATTACCATAACAACTGACAATAACGCCAATTCATGTTTGAGGATTCAAAAACACTCAAAGAGTAGAACATTCAGTCCATTAGAGCTTTATGACTTCAGGCTTGATGTTTAATTTGAGATTAAGAAGTGGTAGATTGGCTACCGGTGCTATTAGCTAATCTAGTACCGCAGTGGTTGATTAGTTAAGTTAAACCTCTGCTCTACTGATGATCTGATGATGTTTAGATCGCCTTTAATTCATTTTTTAACTGAACCAAAACACATCAAATTCCACATCACATCTACACATTACGGTTGTCATAGTCAAGTTAGCATATCTTCCCTTTGCCTTGCTATTTTTTTTCTCTTACTTAAAACTTTTTCTGACCTTGTTATCTAGTTGGGGTAGAGTTGATAATTAGTAGCAAAACACTGTGTCTATTTTGCTTTTAAATATAATCGGTACATTTAAGATTTAGTGTGGTATGTTGACAACTTGACAGTTAGAACCAATGGTAGTCATCATCGACGAGCAGCTTTTTGTCCTCCAGCAGGGAGATGTGGGTGGGATCTTCCACGCCTCACGTCTATAACCAAAGCCTTTCACCCACTACTTTAAATCAAATATGCAGTTTCGTTCTTACTTAACTCGCCAAAGTTAAGTGTTTCATCTTCCCAACAAGAGGTTAGTTTTTTTCTCAGTTTGAGGGTATCTAAAGTTTGGAATTACTTTTCACATTAAGTAAAAGGCAGGCCTTTTGTTAAAGAGTTTTAACACTGTCTCTGTACAGCTGATCCATTGGTTTACAGAGAAATTCCTCTGTCTCTGGTGGAGACAGATTGTCCCCCTGGCCGCCTGTCCCTCTGTCTTTTCCATTTACTGGTAGGATTCCTGCTTGTTCACTCGCTGCTGAACGTGCTTCCTGTAGGCTCTCTGGATCGCTGTCGCTGCCATCTCCTCGTGTTTCTTTCGAAACGTGCTGACGATTGGTCTTAAGCTCTCCTGAAACAAGAAATAACTACATTAATGCAGTTAGATAAATTATCTTTTTAACATTTAATCTCTATGAAAAATAACTTAGATAGGTCAAGACTGAAACAGAAATAAGATTTTGATAAAACCTCTGAAGCAATGTTGGCCATGAACTTCCACTCCATGGTAGACTTTAGTTCCTCCGTTGCCTGGGATTCACCAAAAACCTGAAATTATTACAAAAAATAATGTTAACAGAACAATCTGTCACACTTTTCAGCTTCCAACTTTTACAGAATTGTAATTTTATTGTCACAAGATTTTTATGCAGAAATTCAGACCAACTGTTGATCAATATCAAGTTAAAACTGAGTACGATATTGATGATATTGATATTGATCAAAGGGAGTACCCAGTATTGTATTGATTTTGTCTGGGAATCAATAAAATTACAGATCAATCTCAATTAATTAATTAATCAATCAATGAAAGATATTCCTGACTTCACGTGTCCAAAGATTTATACTGTCAGTTTCCCCTGACAGTATAAAAGTGGGGGCTTTGAAGGATTGCTACTTTACATTGCATTGCACTGTGCTATATTACGCTACGCTATGCTATGCTACATTATGCTTTGCTACGTTACGCTACGATACCACAGCCACTAAGACACCCACCTGTAACTGCTGCAAATATGTCCTGCATATCCCAGCTACAGAAGCACATGCACATGTTATACCCTAACATTTCATGCAAAAGTACAGGTTAGCCTGGGTATTTTAAGCTCCGAGCAGTCTTAAAGGAGCAGTAGTATGAGTTTTTGTTGCATAATCAAGTAACTCGATTCCCACCTCTAGTGTTTACCTCACACCTGATTGTCCGATAGACCCGGTTACATTTTTAACCACTGCGGTTCTTTTTCACACTGCAATGTCAACCTGTTCACAGTCTGCAGCAATCTGCCGGCTAGAGAAAAGATTATATGATG
The DNA here is from genome assembly GCA_903067055.1 of Poeciliopsis paucimaculata. Lineage (NCBI taxonomy): Eukaryota > Metazoa > Chordata > Actinopteri > Cyprinodontiformes > Poeciliidae > Poeciliopsis > Poeciliopsis paucimaculata. Next base: position 30,175 of record CAEGAD010100609.1, on the reverse strand, counting down.
ATGTTACCTCTGCAGTGAGAGCTAGCAGGACGTCCAGACAGTGGACCCTGTCTCCTTGAACCAAAGGCAGGTCCATTTGTAACAGGTTGATGGTGTTGGGCTTGGGGATCCTGAGAGGATCCGGTAGAGCATCACAGAGATCTGACAGCTCACTGTGAAACACATCAGATTACAATCAGGTTCACCAGGACAAGAAGCCAAGTCTCACAGGAGGTCATTCACCTGCTGGGACTCACCTGTAGTGAATAAATTGCGAAGCTTGTGGGTCAAACCTCTCCCAGGTTTTATAGAACATATCAATGCCGTACTCAGATAGTGTGTGTGTCTCCTCTGCAGCGACGTTAAATATCTCCAGGATGATGGAGATGTGTATGTTGACCACCACCAGAAAGGACACAATGACATACAAAGTCAAGAAGACAATGCCTGCTGCAAGGCTGGCACAGTTGCCCCTAACAGATATGCCTGGGTTTTCAAAGTCTGGATCACAGTCTGGAGGTGTGTTCATGATGGGATAGAGAAGACCGTCCCATCCAGCTAATGTGGTGATCGTAAACATGGAGATCATACTGTTCCCAAAGGTCTCAAAGTTAACCATGTCATCAATCATGCCATCCTTCTTGACGTAAGCAAAATAAGACATCCCAAAGATGGAGAAGACAAACATGATGATGAAGAGGAGGATGCATAGGTTGAACACAGCAGGAAGAGACTTTCTTAATGCAAACAAAAGCTTTCTAATTCTCTTAGCTCTGCGAATGAGACGAAGGATCAGGCCAATGCGAGCCAGCCGGATCACACGGAAGAGAGTGGGAGAAACAAAGTACCTCTCGATAATATCAGCAACAACAAAACCTGAGAAAGAGAAAGGACAGAGGAAAGGAAAGTAGAAATATATTGTTCTTTCTCTAATTGAAGCAAAATAGTTCGTTTAACAAAACCTTGAAATGTGCTTCCTCCTTACCAACAATAGACAGTAGAATCACCACCAGTTCAAATATGTTCCACCCATCATAACAGTAGTGCTTTCGTAGAGCGATAATTTTGAGACAGCACTCAGTGCTGAAGATCATGATGAAAACAAAGTTGACCCAGTACAGGATTTCTTCCTTCTCAGGACTCTGCTCGTCTGTTTCCACCATCATCGTCAACGTGTAAAGGCAGATCAACACCATGATGAAGATATCAAAAAACGGATTGGTCACAAGGTCGAAGACGAGACCCTGAAACTTGTTCTAGAGAGAAACAGAAGTCAAGTTGTTCAAAATTTGACCATTGTTAACAGTTTGGTTTTATTCAAGGTCTACAGAAGGTCGGTAAATATACTGTAGGTCGGGAAGGCGGCTCTCTGGGGATCCATTTTATTGGAGGTTTTATTTCTATAGGGTAAACACAGACATAAATATTAAATGACTGACAAAGAGAAACATAAAAAATTACTCATTATTGGGTCATTAGCAATTTTTCCACTGCTAAGTCTCGATCTAACTGCTTACTGTCTGGGTTGGTTCTACCCCAGTCTCCATTAGGTGCCTCACTGTTTTGGGCGGGCAGCGAGAAAGCACCTGCTGTCATTGGCTCTCCAATGATGATGTTTGTTCCAACACTCAGCAATGCAGAACCTCCAGCTTGTGGTTTGTTGAACTCTCAAATAATCCCAGACATTTCATTTTTGTCTTATAGAAACAAAATGTAATGAAAGTAATTCAGATCAACTGATTATTTTTCTTATGCGTACAAATCTATCTATATAGTGTGGCATTTAATTTTTTTTAGATGGAATACTAATATTAGGTAGTTTGAGATTTTCACACTGATTGGCACAAAACTGTAACTCCGACAGATTGCTGACCAGAGCTGTATCATTTCTTGCTTCTTCATTGTTGTTGTTCATTAGAGAGCTGTGCTACTGATACGATTATTGGCTCCAAAAGATTAAACTCATAGCTACACTCCTCCACACTGTGGTGCTCTTTTTCAGTCAATGACATGTCCACCGGACCGCTGTTCCTAAATTTGGACCAATCAACGAATTCCATCTGTGTCAATTAAACCGCTCCTGCGTGACTTGTACAGCTGCATCTGATCTGCTAATGGAGATGAATCTGGTCAAGGCTGACTGGGGCAGAACCAGTTCGAGCTGCTCTAATGGAGAAGCGCCCATAGAGAAGAAACTTATCTTTGGTTTACGCTGGTTGAAGTTGATGAGTGAGGCGATGAAGAGGCAGAAAGGAAAGAAGGAGCCAAAGATGATGAAGCAGACAAAGTACACGTACATGTACATGTTGCTCTCATACATTCGCTGGGACTCCACCTAAATCCCGGTAACCAGGGACAACATAGAAGTTAATACACCATCAACAGTTTTACCATGTTCAACACCAATAATAATAATAATAAAGCTATAGCATGAACATCAATAAATCACCAAGTCCTGGTGAAACTTGCAGGGGCGCTACGACAGTTATTGGAAAATATTAAAAATTATTATGACCTACAGAGTTCCAAACAGGAAGACATTAAGAAAAATACACTAAATATAAATAGGTTTTTTTTCCACTTAAGTCAAATCCTAATTAAGTAATCAGCCAGTGGATCGTAAAACAAACAACGTAATGATGGGAATATTTCAAAGTAAAATAAATCAGATCAAATATTACCTAAAATGGACAATGATAAGTATTTTTGTGCTTGACTAAACATTCTTATGGTCCAAAATGTAAGTGTATTTTCAAAAATCCTACCTTTTTGTTTAGATATGTCTGCCTTGTTGCAGTATTTTTATTTGCTTATTGTGATTGGTTGTCTTTTATTTAAGCCAATACTATTGTTGCAACTAACATTGATTTGTGATTGGCTGGTTGTGATTGGCTCATTTAAATAATGACAACCCCGAGACCTTATCAGACATAAAATAACGGTGCCTTGAGTAATTCAGACTGCTACAGGAGATTCTTCCTGCCCACAACCGTTAACCTCGACAATAACTCCTTGAAGAACCTTGAATAATGAGTTACAACAACATTTAAGATCCCATCGGGATCAATAGAGTAATTTATTAATTCATTAAATAATCTTTATCAGGTTCTAAGCACAGACATGGAGCCATCAGTTTAGTGAGTGTGAGATATGCATATGCGCTCACGTTAGTCTCACTGCGCTCTCAATGTGAACCTCTAAGTGTGACCACTACTTGCGCCGAACCAAGCAAACCAGTCAGGATGTTATACTTGATGCGTACGTTGGTGCAGTATTCATGCAAACCTGCTCCACAAGAGCACCTTCCAAACAGACGATTTTGAGTGAAAAGTGGCATGGCATGTTATACTGGGGGAAACACTAAGCAAGACCAGGAACTGTATGAGCACCAGCACGAGAAGTTCTGACCTCTCTGGAGTCCACCGCTGAATACATGATGTCTATCCAGCCTTTAAATGTGGACTGAAGAAAACAAAAACAGCCATTTTTAAAATTTCAAACCGTGTGAGTTCAGTAAATCGGTATATTTCCGTCAATGTTGGCTTTCTGACTGACCACTTGCAGCAGAGACAGATAGCCCATCCCAACGTTGTCAAAGTTGATCTTTATGTTCTTCCAGCGAACCTCAGAAAAGCCTTTCTCAATCAGCTCGAGACACTGGGTTTTATTGTTGACTTTCTCAGGAGAGAAATACTCCTCTGCTGTTTCGTTGAAGCAGTAATAAAACTTCCCTGCAAACAGGTTCACACCCATGATGCTAAAGATGAGCCAGAGGACCAGACAGACCAGCAGCACGTTGAAGATGGAGGGGATGGCACCAACCAATTCATTAACCACCACCTACAGGCCAGCAGATATAGCAGCAGTGAGTGAAATGCTAAATCATCCAGACAGTAATGTATCACAATTTAAACTTCCAGTCTTACCCTCAAGCCCTCAAAGCAAGACAAGACTCTAAGGGGTCTCAATGCTTTCAGAGTCCTCAGAAATTTGATAGCTCCCAGCTCAGAGTATCCCAGGATGCTTGCTGACAGTAACACCAGAGACACCTGAAAAACAACTTCTGTAGAGCTGAACCTTTACAGGAAGGCTCTTGGTGAAGACATGAAGGAGTATATATGCCTAATCACAGTTCTTACATCTGCAATGAGGAAGTCCAGCCAGCACCAGGCGTTGGAGAAGAAGGTTTTACATCCATAGGCACCCAACTTGAGAATTATCTCCACCACAAACACAAAGTTGAAAACCTGATCCGCATATTCCAGAATTATCTTGATGTCCTGGCGCTGTTCAATGTAGATGTCCTCAATGGCCTGTTAACAATATTTGGCGTTACCAGCTGGACAATTAGTGCGTTAGCAGGTTTTTAATGGATAAATCTCATTCATTTTGATATTCACAAATGTCATCTAGTAGTGTCAAAGATGTATGCTAAATGGAAGACACATTGGAGTGAGGATGTTCTGAGAATTGGTACCAAGCCCTATTGAGGATCACAGAAGAGATTTAATTTAAAGAAGGCTGACCTGAGAGACAATCATGAACCTACAACAATACTAAGAAATAAACAATATCCTGAACATTTGTTGATACAGTCAAGTTATTCATACCCCTGGCATATTTAGGTCTACAGTACGGTACATTCCTGGGGTTCTCATTGGTTGCGAATCATAAATTTCCATGACCAGCTAAAATCTCTGACTTCAATTATGACCCCTCTCTAAAATCTCTTATAACTGCCTGTTATAATTGTTCAAACACTAAAAATACCTTAATATGTGTGAATGCGTGCAGTAGGAACTAGGGGTGCACAGATTGAAGTTTTCTGGACAATCGCAGATTACAGAATTTTACAAAGCCTGCAATTCCAATTTCTACTTTGGTCAATACCCTTTTTTTATCTGAAATATTGCTAAATACAGCAATAAAGTCACTGCAACAGTGGGATGACAAAAGAGGATAGTGGTAGATTTTTAGATCTTTGCTGAGGTAGATAAGATGTGAAGCCGATCTCTCAAAATGAAGTAAATCGGCTGTCCGATAAATCGGTGCACCCCAGGTGGGAACCCTTTCAGCACTACTGCAGAAGGTAAGATCTGCAATCAGTTCCAAAGGAAAGGAATGCTGCTCCTGGGTTGGGTGCTTTGCAAACTCTGGCCAATAAAAAGTCCACTAGCATTTAATTTTAGAGTTTCCATTACACAGAAAAATAGAGGGATCAGATGGGTCTTAGTCTACTGTAATTTGTTTTTTAGAAGGAGTGTATAGAGTCAAATCATCTCACCTGTGTCTGTTTAGCAACCATGTTAGTAGTCACACTGTCAGCCATGCTTGTAGTCCACAGCTAGCCATGCCAACCATCAGATTAGTTTGCTAAAACCTGCTCAGCCTCATTGAAACAACCAATGAAACAAGCCTCAGAGTAAAACCCCGAGATGTTAAAGACATCAACACGTCAACAACAAGGGATTAGATCAGCTAAAATGATCTTAAACATCGTTTGGCAGCGTTTACCAGGGCTGCACTGCTCAGCAGGATCACGATGATGATGAATGACTTAAAGTACTTGGACTCTACGATGGAGGTGCAAGTTTTCCTGATATATAACCAGATCCTTCCTATGGTCTGGGACGTGTCTATATCCAGGCATGGACAGCAACTGTAACACTCTGAAAAACATACAGTTTCAAAACATTATTGTTTATGGGGATAAATAGCTGGATAGAATGGGTCTTCACACTGCTGTTGAAGTACCAGCTGAGGACCTGTTCACACAGAGACAATTTAAGCTGTGTCCATAAAGGCTTTTTGTCAGTTACAGTCGTTAAAGTTGCAACGACTGTAACTTGCAAAAATGTCTCCTTCCATTATTGCACAATGGAAGCAGACAAACAAGCATACTGAACTGCACAGACGTACATTGTACCTGTCAAGAGGAAACAATGAAACAAGGCATACGCATGTCTCTACGTCAACACAATAATGACTTCATGAAAAGAAATGTGAACCGTGGAGGAGGGTTTCCCCCAGAAAACCTTGCTAAGCCCAGTGGTAGGAGCACTATGTAGTCCACCAGCCCGCTGTTTCTGTGTTATGGCCAACGGGCAGATTCAGGAACAGCGCAGTTGGTGTCCCTGAACCTCTCATAATACAGTGGGGCATTGTTTGAACTGTTTCTGCAAATAACTTAATGTTCTTATTCTATAGATAATGCACAGGCCCAGTTAATTTTAAATTCAATGATCACATTCTAAGGTAGTAGACATTTTTCTGTCAGTGCACTTACTTTCTGTGAAACAATCATCAGGAGTGTCTTCTACCTCTTTTACTATTGAGATTACTGGAAATCTCTCGATGTCGATGCAGTCCAAAGACTTATCACCCTAAGCAAAGATAGACGTTAGCATGAACAAATTACAGTATTTATTAAGAGGTTCTTCCTGAATGCATTTAAAAAGCTCCGCAGGCATTTATTCTCTTTGAATATAAAGGGAAACCACTGCAGCACAATTAAGTGTGTAATAGAACCAAAATCCCCAAATTTTACTTGTGCAAGTTGTTCATCTTGGTCATCCTCCTCATTATCTTCATCATCTTTACTTTTAGATATCTCAGAGTCAGATTTGGCTTCAGAGCAGATTTTGGTTACTTTGGGGTCTTGGATTTTTACCACCGACTGCTCTGAATTCACTATTCTCAGAGGTAAAACTTCCTCTGATTTGTCGCTGTCTTCACAGGTTACATCTAAAAACATAAAATACAAAGAAAAAAATAACTATGAAGACCAAAATATAAACCTTAAACTAATGTTTATGCTTTAACAAGTATCTGTTCCCACCATTTACATCTGAGTTTACGTTTGTTTTCTTTCCCACCAAAGTCCAGAACCAGGCCTTAGACCTTGCTGTACCTCTGCCGATCCGGTTTATCACAATCTGGAGATTGTTTTCTCCTTCATCTTCTGTAACAGCAAGATTATCCCCACTGAATGAGCTTAGCAGCAAGGCTAGGAACAGATTCAGAACCTGAAACGATGTCAGAAACATATTCATATCTTGAAAGTGTTTAACAATTGACCAAACTCAGATTAGAAAGAGTCTTGGACCTACCACTAGTTTTCCGATCACCAGTACCATCATGTAGACAATCAGACACATAGGTTCCCCAGCAACTTCCATACAGTCCCACATTGTCTCAATCCACTCGCCACACAGAATCCTGAAGATGACGAGGAAGGCATGAAAGAAGTCGTTCATGTGCCAGCGAGGAAGCTCACAGTCCATGGCAATGCGACAGACATGATCTTTGTAGCTCTTTTCAAATAACTGCAACCCAAATACAGTGAAGATGAAGACAATGATGGCGAGAACCAGCGTCAAGTTCCCCAGGGCTCTCAAAGAGTTGCGGATGATCTTTATCAACACGTTGAAAGCCAGCCACGACTTGGCTAGCTTAAACACTCTCATCTGGACATGGCATAAGGAGGCAAACACAGACATTAGGACAGAATAACACAGAAGCAAGTTCACTTTTAAATCATACTGAGAAAATGATAAACGGACCAATCTGACGGGCCGCCACACAGCTAGACTATGAACACCAGCCAGTCCTAGATCCACCAGACTCATGGTGACGATGATGCTATCGAAGATATTCCAGCCTTCCTGTAACCAAGACAACAAGAGACTGTAACCACGGGAGTTTCCGCCCACCATCACAACTATGCCATTAGTTTTGAAATGAAATCCTGACCTGAAAGTAATGATATGGATCCATCGCCAGAATTTTGAGAACCATCTCAGCTGTTAAGATGCCTGTAAGCACCTGGGGTCAAATATCACACGTTAGATAATTTCTCTACCACTAACATTACAATCTCATTAGCCTAATGTGCTGCCCAATTTCTTTCCCTAATCTTAATGCCAGAACTTACCAACCTGTCACCCTGAACTATCAACCCCACATCGCTACCCAAAACTGTAACTCAAACTTGCCATCACAACCTGTTACCTAAACCCACCATTCAAGTCTGTTATCAGGACCCAGCACCTCATCACCCACTCTCCTTTTACCTTAACATCCCACCTTAACCCAACAGAATAATCTGTTACCTGAGTTTATATGTGCTGGTGACAGTGTCTGAACCTACGATGTTAGTGTTTGGTTCTAAGTCACACACAAAACTAAATAACTTCATTAAATATTACACCAAAACAAAACATCAGTCTTCGTTTGGACTTGGCCTCGCTACATGCACTCTGACTCAGTTTCTCCTCTCTGTTACTGACCAGGTTTCCAATGCTGATAAGCTCCTCAAGCTCCACAGTCATCGGATAGTGCTCAATGGCCATCAAGATAGTGTAGAGGACAATGCACATGGTGATGGCGACGTCCACGAACGGATCCATGACAATAGCATGCAGAAGCTTTTTCAACCATCTCCAACAGCCACAACAATCCCACTTCAGGAAGGTGTCAGCAAAGATGTACCAGCGTGAAGAACGTGGCTTCTGTTTGTCCTCTAGGTCTGAAACACAAAGCTGCTGAGTAAGTTAACATTTACATCACCAGTTACAGCTTTTTTTTTCTTAATCTGCTTTTTGTTGATCTTCAGTTTATCTAATCTTTGGGATTGTTCCAGAAAATGTAAGATAAATCTAACTGAATGGCTAAGTAGTTGTAATTGAGATGAAGCCAGTTGGCAAATGATTGATTTCACAGATATCCTGTTACTTTAAGATCTATGACTCAGTCAACAATAACCGAGATATGAACTATTTGGCTAATTTTTTTCTGATGTTGAGGTCTTGCCCTGTCTCAGTAGTTTAAATATAAATTACTAATTTATAAGCAATTATTATTGTTATTTATGTCCAAAACTAGACACCTATTGCTGCACAACACCAAAATAATCAGTGTGTCTGTGTACCACCCCTTGTAGTATCTTCCTCATGTGATGCAGAGCCATTTTTCTCCATCTGATGTAAAGAAAACAAACATTCAGCTTTGTACTGAAACGTGATGGAAGCTTTCTCTCCATCACATTGTACCTTCTCTTCTCTCTTCTTTAACTCCTTAAGGATGCGGGCATACTCCTTTTCTCTCTGTTGGGCCTTGGCGATGTTAGCCCTGTTTTGCTCAGCGTACGCCATGACAACCACCGCCAGGATGAGATTAACGAGGTAGAAGGAACCAAGGAAGATGACGACCACGAAGAAGATGGTGTAGCTTTTACCTGCCGCTCGCAGCGTCTACGCAGATAAACAGAGGTGAGATGATGGTGGGACTAGCCTAGCATTCGGGAGCTGTAGGGTACTGACCAGGTGGAAGAGATTTTCCCAGAAGTCCTGAGTCATGAGTCTGAACAGAGACAGAAACGCCCAGCTGAAACTGTCGTAGCTGGTATACCCATAGTTTGGGTTTCTCCCTGCCTTCAGACACATGTATCCATCTGGACAGATCCTGGATACACCATCATCATCATCATCATTATCACCATCATCAATAATGTTAATAATAATAGTAATGTTTACTTAAAGCTACCCTGCATCAGAGCTGTTTCCACACAGCAGAGCATCAAGCTGACCAGGTAGGTGGTAATAATTGTCTGTGAGACACAAGGACAGGTTGATGTTTGCATCTTTTCAGGTGGATGATTATGATTTGTGAGGTAAAATACTCAACATGCTACCTGGGTTGTTAATATGTGTGTAGAAATCAAAGTCACTGCTGTTGTTTTCGTGGAAACTGATGTTGAAAGCTCCTGCTGATGTGTCGTTGAGTAATAGCGGTGGGATCAGAACGCATTTTTGTCTGAGGTTTCCCATAAATAGCTGAAGACCAATCAGAGCAAAGACAGTGAGAAAAAAGAAGGTCAGAATCATGGCATCACGCAGCTTCTTCACTGACTGGATGACAGCGCCAAAGATTGTCCTTAAACCTGCAGAGAAAGATACAGAACAATTAGTTAGAAATAGTTCATCATGTAGGGTTTAGTCTATGAATGATCTGTTTTTTCTAGGTGCAGTTGTATGTAATAAAAACAATCTAAAATGATCTGTACAAAGCAGTGATGATATGCTTAGCCACATTATATAATTTATCCACAGGTTGTTTATATGGCTTCTGGAAAACATGCTGCCCTACACTGATAATTGGTGAACATTTTGCGAAATGCCTGTTCTGATCTAAATGTCTTGGCTTTATTTACAGAAAGCAAGAGAATATTGTTGTTGAGTTGTTGAGCTCCTCTAGCTCAACAACAGGTATGAATTTGAATTCACCGGATAATTTGGGGGTGTTGTGAGTGGGGTGAGTTTCACGCCGCGCGGTAATGAAGGAAGCTTTTAGTGCCAATGATAATCTGGCACCAGGAGATGTCACTGTGTACATCTCCTGGCAGGACACCAACTACAGGCTGCCACTCCACATAGTGGAGTTTCTCTGATTGGTTGACGTTCCAAACCCAGCAGCAAAAGTTCAGATTCTCCAGCTCCACCATCAGCCATCTTGTAGCTGTGCTCAAAGTGCTTCAAGCGCACAACGCCAGATGCATAAAATGCTTAAAACACTCAGCGAGACGAGCCATAGATCTACGTCCACATAGACTGTGCATGTAAATCAAACACCCCCGATTCTCAAATTGTATTTGTTCTGAACGCAGCATTTATTCTGTCAATCCCAACAAGATCATGACTCCTACAACCAGGCATGTTTCTGTAATGAAACGGACATACTGACCAGAGAATACCGTGATGATTTTCAGGACTCGAAGAACTCTGAATGGCCTCAGTGCCGATATATTTCCGAAGTGCACAAACTCTGCTAGGTATCTGTAAAACAGAGACATTCCTCATTATCTTCTCATTTATCTTTAGCATCGTAACTAAGTTAATATCAACAAATCTGAGTGGGATGCAATCTGTCCAGGAATGTTTTAATCCTTACATCATGTTGATGACCATGAACTCCAGCCAGTTCCACGGGTTTCTGAGGTAGGTGAAGTCTCCCACACAAAACCCTCTGGATAAAACTTTGACGATTACCTCAAACGTGTAGATCACCATGACCACATATCTGTCCAACAACAGGAAGACATGATCTGAGACAAGACCCCAACATCTGTTTACATGTTCTGCACAGGTCATAGGTCACCTTTGGCGTTTGGTTTTCAGTACGGATGCACTGAACTGAAAATATGGGCTGATATTATGGCAGATAACCAATATTAACTGATATTATATAAATAAATAAAAAAAATTCCCTTCTCACCCACCGCGGGTGGCTCTTATCCTCTGAGCTCGGGTCCTCTACTAGAGGCCTGGGAGCTTGAGGGTTCTGCGCAGTATCTTTGCTGTGCCTAGGACTGCACATTTCTGGACATTATGGGAGAAATGAGCTTCCATACACGAGCCTATGTGTTTGTGTGTGTGTGTGGGCGTGTGTGTTTGTTTCTAATACCTTGTGGGGACCATTTTCCCGACACTACGTTGTGGGGACTCATTGCTCCTTGTGGGGACTGAAGCCTGGTCCCCACAAGGGGAAATGCTGTTTTTGGGTCAGGGGTCAGATTTAGGACTAAGGTGTGAATAGAGTTTTGGTTAGGGTTAGGTATGTAATGGTTAGGGTTAGGATAAGGATAAGGTTTAGGCTGTAGAAATGATTGGAAGTCAACGGAAAGTCCCTGCAAAGATAGCCGCGCAAACGTGTGTGTGTGTGTGCTTACTCCACCGTCTTGCTCCATGCTGGAGGGTCACTTATGGACGTGAGCACACAGTCAGTCAGGATAGTCGCCATGATGAAAAAACTGAATAAAGTTTTAGTTTTAAGGAAAAAGATCAGTTTTCAGCTCAACAAGATCCCTTCAGCTGCTAAATAATCTTTCAGTGGGTTCTGAAAGATGATTGGTTACTCTAAATCACATGGTGCTTTTATTTAGTCATTTCTTTCAGGTTTCTTGGTTCTGGCTCTGCCCCTAGTTCTCCTGTGACTTTGATTCTGACTTCTTTCTGGTTTTTTTGTGTTTTATTGCAGGTCTGTTGCGGTTTAGTTCTTACTCTTACCTGGTTCTGTTTTGGCTCCATTGTTTCGGGATTGTTATTATTTTCATTTGTTGTGGTTCTGGTCATGTTTTTCATAATAGAGCACAATAATATATCACATCTCTACAAACTTAGATTGTCTCCATAATGCTATCGATTATGACCGACGTTCGGTTAAACGTTCCTGAACTGCGGCGGTCCAAAACTGCAGTTTCATGTGACGTTCCTATCACAACTCTGCAGAATTTACCTTGGAAAGTTTTTGCACTATATATGTACACAATATATACAGTATATGGTACACTTGAAATAACATAAAATCAGCTTACAAGTGATGTTTCAGCAATATTTAGGAGCTTATTTAAAGTCAATAATTTCGGAATATTGATGAAAATGCTCCTGTTTCATTGGCAAATTATTTCTCGTATAACAAATATCCTAAATCTCGCTGAACAGTTACCTGTATGTTAGTTTTGTCTTATTTCAAGTGTATTAAGATATTTGCTCTAGAAACTAGACAAATTTTCCTCAGCAAGATTTTGTGTTTTTCAATGTGTTAGTGCTGTCTTTAAAATTAACTATTGGCTTATTAAGAAAAGTGTTCTCAACAGAACCATAGTTACATGATAAAGGCCTAAAGGATATGAATGGATGAGGATCCGGATGGAGAAGATTCTCAGAGAGTTGAAGGGACTCAGCAGGTAACAAGCTGGTTCAGCGTTGAACCTGTAGATGATTTTTCCTTTACTGAGGACGATGAAGGTCTGCAAAGACGCAGAAGAAAAACAGAATTATATCCTAATTCAACTCAGATTATTTATTTCAGTTATTTTCATCTTTGAAAGTCGACCTTATTGTGTTCGGTATGGAACATTTAGGACTTTGAGATTTTGGAATTGCTCCACATTTGGCGCTGATTTTTTTTTTTTAAAGAGAACTATTTCCAAAATCTCAGAAAATTTCAATGGAGAGTGACACCTTATGTGATTGGTAGAAGGGGTCCATGTCCTCCAATGGGATGTTGAGAAACTCCTGGGCCTGGTCTCCATAAAACAACGGGAGGGGTTGCCCATCCTCCAGATCACCTGCTGGTTTAGGAAGATACTTCTTTGCTATCTGTGAGAGAGAAACCAATCAGATCAGGATTAGGGTTTGTTATTGTTACATAGACCTCTGATTGATTATCCAGACCTTGATGTTTTTATCCTTTCTGATTTGCTGCTGCTTCACTTCAGCTTGATGCTTTTGCTGAATTTCCTCCAGTGAGGCTGGTGTGAAGCGTCTAAACACCTCCGTACCAACAGGGGGCAGCAGAGGGGCCATATTGACATTTTCAAGTACCACCCCAACTTCTGTGGTGCCTAGCAACCGCCTCCTGACAAAAGGAAAGAAAAGGGTTTAAAATATCCCATAATATACATGATGGTGCTGTTTTCCACACAACTGAACAGAAGGAAAAAGTCTAAAAATGTCAACAAAAACTTAAACGTGAAGGAAGGAAAGTAGCGGCTAATTTTATTGATGCTTTGCAGCCTATAGAAGAGGATGCTTTAGTCCTTCCTGAATCACAAATAACACTGATCACCTGATTCATCTGATCACATGACTCTCGTTTACTCATGTAATTTAAGACATGCAGTTCTTGGAGATCTGTCGACTGGTTGGTCCAGTTTTGGTGTAATGGACTCAGTCCAGTACGGTTCTGATGGGTTTGGGCTAATATGCAGCCCCGTTCTTGTACGGTCAGTTCAGTTTTGGTGTGATTGGTTCATTTGCGTCTCATGACAGTACAGCACCCACTCGAATAAAAACACTTGGTGACACAGAGAACATTGTTAGATTTCATATTATTGGGGAATATAAGAGCTCTCTTTGTCTCTGCCAGAAGTCCCAGTGAGGATTGTGAGAGAGGAAAATAGGAATTTAGTTTTTCTGGCCAGATGTGGATTGTGAATTCACTGCAGATCCCTTCTGTTTCATAATAACAGGAAATGACCAGGGAGTTAGATGTTGAAGAAGACAAAGTTTCAGTTGTTCTGATCTACAGCAGATGTTCACCAGTGATGAGCCTCCCTGCTGTGTTTTCTCCCATGAGCAGCTTCTGATCAGAAACAGCTACAGGACCTTTGATGCAATTGCATTTCAATTCATGGTGTAAAATTATGGAAAGAGTAAAATGAGGAGTTAAAACAAAGTAATAATTTAATACAATTTAAAAGGAAATATAAGAGGGCATTTTCATAACAAATAGAAATATGGGTGGGAATTAGCACTTATGTGTAAATTGAGGCTAACGCATATGAATGAGAGTGGATGTATGGATGAATGCATTTAGACATGTAAACCCAGATAAAATGGAGAATTAATTAACCAATGTTTTATTATTTATTTTTTATTTAAATATGATGGTCCATCTGAAACTGTGGCATGAGTTTATGGGGTCGGAGTTCATAAGTTTTACTTCTTTCTGCTTCTTTTTGAGAGTGTTAAGATTATTGTAGTAGAAAAATATGTGTTTTGCATTCCTTGTTCATGTTCTTCTATCATGTTTGAAACAAATAAAATTCATTCAAATAAATTATTTAATTCATCCATTCATTCAAAGCAGAATTAGTAGTTTATGAAAGAAAGCTTAGGTTGAGTTCTGGTCAAATTTACCCAAGTCTGTCCCCACGCCAACTTAATAAAACCCTATTGCAAGTTAGACTTTTCCAAAATCAAGGTAAATAATCTTGCTCAGAGATTAAGACAGAGATTTTCCCTGATATTTTATATCAGACACCTGCATCATTTAATGCAGTTTTCATCCCGGAGCTCTTAATCTGCCCCCTTTTCTTCTTAGTTAACGTGTTACACAGTTTCCTTTTGTCCCAGCGGAGGCCTGCACTGATTCCAGTAGGAGTTTAAGATAAATCACTTCAAAATCCCTGCACATGCTCTTTAATAATGACTCAGTCAGGAACCAGAAACTTTTACTATCGCGCGGAGGACACTCACCAAACAAAACTCCCAGATGCAAGGATTTGTAGATAAACAAAGGAAAATTTATCAAAAGCAAAAAACGGCTATAATTCCAGGAACGTCCTTAAAAACCACCTCCTTAAAAAGTGTCAACAAGTCTAGAAGTCTGTCTAACATTTGTTTTCTAAGCTTTTATATGAGTAAATATGCATGATTAACATAAAGGAGGGATTACAGTGAAATATGAGAATTGAAGGCAGAGTCTGTGAGCTGATGTACAGTGTGCTGATTTCTCAATCCCTCATCCTGCTGCCTTATATGGAGTTTCTTTCCATCTGTTCTGGCCGTATCTCACTTCCACCCATCTACTTGGATACGAGTTGTGTACGACCGAGTACCTCATTCAGCTTCCTCTCTGCGGCCTCTCCTTGAACAAAAGCAGCTTTATCCAAATGTCAAAGGAGCACCTATGGACTCCAAACGCTAATAGTCACTTGGTTTGTTTTTAAATCTCCACACTCTGGATTTATAACACTGACATGTGAAGGGTTTGACTACTAAAATGATTGTGAGTGAAATGCTTTTGGCCCCATAAGAAGCTGTCGCTCCTCATAACGCAGTATTTGTTGAAAAAAATTGTCCTTACAATGCGTCAAGGCCATACACATTCACACTCCTTATTCCTTGGTACAGTGTGTTCCTCCATGGTTGTCATACAGCTTCCCCTCACATCCCTCGAGCTTCCTCTGAGCTCTTCAACATCCCTCCTTCCTTCCTCAATTTAATCTGTTGATGGTTTCTCTGACAGAAACATCCTCCAACCGTCTCGTTAGGGTTCAAAACAAGTCCCAGTGATATTCACTTGCGGAGAAAACACGACTCAACATCGACCGAGGCTGTGCCAAAGCAGGGATTGAATTGTGTGCAACAGTTTCATAGCAAAAACATAAGGCTACATTAAAGATTAAATTGACATTATTTACCTTTGCAGCTTTCATCCAGTTAGAAGAAACAATCTGAAAAGGTTTCTGCTCAGTGAAAAGGAAACCCAGGTGTTTTCATTCCTCGTCTCTGAGGAAACATGCTAATAACACCAACATGCTTCCAGAGAACCTCTGCTCCTTTTCTCTGGGATGTTGCTTCACATACTCATGCATGTGAGATTAATTGTAGATGGCAGAATGCTGGCAGACGAGGTCAGAAATGTTTGGCATTTCCGGCCTTGGTCTTTACAGTACAACTTGTTTCCATGGTGATGCAACCCACTGACTTCCCATCTCCAATGGTCACAGGGTGAGACACAGACCTGAGACATGATGCACCCACTCACACCTAAGGACTAATTAACCTGACAGTCTTCTGCGATGAAGCCGGACTTCCCAGAGAGAACATGTGCATGCATGGGGAGAACATGCAGTCTCCATACAGAAAGTCTCGTGTCATGATGCATCACATGACAACATCACATAAAACCTATGAATTCAGACAAAGTGTGGATCAGTTTAGTGGTTTGACTTGACTCCACTTTGATGCCTGTTTTGTCTTTTTGACAATTAAATCCATTTTATTTTTTACAACTTAATGCTCATGCCAGTCAAACAATCTGGGAATCAGAGGCAATGATTCCCAACAAACCTTCAGCTTGACGAGGTCTGGATAAAACCACTGATTCACAGAAAACTCCTTCTCTTTCCTTCTGCAGATATTGAAGCCAAATATCTGCAGTATAAACAGCCAAGCAAACTATTTGTGCTGAACTGATCCAACACCATGTGTACCAAACAGCTGCAGATGTTGTTCTCAGGAGGGTTGTCAGTTGGATTTTCCTGAGTTTGCCTGTGAGGTGGCGTGAGAGACAAACACTCTGACAGCCTATGCCTGTTTCCCCAGCCTCACTTGGAAATCTCTGTGGAGAGAAACGATCCACAGTGTAGAACTGCTGCCAAACAGGAACACACATTCACACACACAGACTATGTGCTGCAATCACATGTGTGTTGGAGAGACTCCAGATCAGTTTTGCCTCTCAAGCATAAAACTTTAGGTCTGCTGAAGCAAAAACAGCAAAAAAAAAAAAAAAAAAACTTCTGAGACTCAAATCAAACTCCTATTGGGACTTCATGTCAGGAAGAAGTTAGTCAGACAGGAAATGTTTGTCTTTTTATTGGAACATGCAAATTATTATGAGAAATTTATTAATGTGTTCAGTTAACAGAAAACAACTCAACTGTTAAAACGTCCACTTCTTAACATATTTGTATATTTTTGCAATTCGGTTGACTGTTTCAACTGTTTTATCCTGGAGAAAACAGAACAATTCCATCCTGATTATTTGTATCACATCAAATTAGACTGAATTGACCAGCATAACTGAGTTGGAGTGAATTCTGGCTAATGGAAAAATTGAACTGCAGTAAATCTGTTTCCTTCTCAACATTAAATGGAGGGAAAATGGTGCAAACAAATGGTTTTCTGTTTCTGCACTTTCCTTTTTGCTTCTATCTGATGTGGTTGCATTTTTGCAGTGGTTGAAACATTTTTATTTGGGATTTTTTTATATATTGTTTGTACGTTTTTGCTTCTATTTTATGTGACTGCAACATTTTATTTGCTGTATTTTTTGTGACACAAGACATTTTTGAGTTTCTGTGTCCCAAAAGTTTCCTCTGTTCAGTAAAGAGAAGCAGAGTTGAAGAAAACCACCTTTCTTTCTTCAGACATCAGTTTCCAGATACAAACTTTCTCTTGGGATACCTCAGGGGTCGATTCTCGGTCCTCTTCTGTTCACTCTTTGTTTTTAACAAATATAACTCCAGCTGTGAGACTTCTGTTAATTTTTCTTTTGAAAAATCCCAAATCACTAAATTAGGTGTAAAAATAATGCCCAGTCTAAATCTTGAGTCGTTTGTCAGCGCTGTGGTTCAGTCTTCTTTTTTTAATTGAGGTGGCCTGTCCAACAGACATTATTTTATACTTTTATCGTGTCACGAATGGGTTACTGTAACTCTCATTTGACTGGATTTAATTATGCATCCCTCTCACACCTGCAGATGTTTAAAATGCAACTTTTTAACTGGTACAAGAAAAGAAAATCTCGTAACTCTGGTTTTAGTTTCACTAACTTCCCCTTTAATTTTGAATCCATTTAAGTAAGATTTTTTTTATATCAGTCTGATTTTGTGCTTGTTTCTGATTCTCTGCTTCAGTTCATAATGAGTCCTTACATTTTTCTTAAATTATCTCATATAAAGCCCAAATATAATAGCATCGTTCATAAATTGGAGTTTTCAACACAACTGAACCAGAATGAGTTCTTCCTGGTTGGTCTTAAAACCAGGGATGCTTTTCTAATTTCACTTCAAGAAAATGTAAATATAACAATCCATACCTGTGGAAAACACGTGATTTTACCTAAAACAAGATGTAAATCGGAGAGATGAAAGTGGAGAAGCTGTTTTTAGAAACCACAATCATCAAAAACCCATCCAACAGACCAAGGTTTGACCCCACTGTGTAATCTCACCTCTGCATGCTCCACCACACACACACACCCACGCACACACACGTACGGTTCATATCTCACTTCCATCTGAAACACTTGACTCAAGCTTACCTTGTTCTGCTTTTTCCAAACTAAATCTGGTAAACATTCGATTCCCTGCAGGACGGTTACCTATCGGTGTGTTTTCCAGCTCGTCTTCCTCTCTCTGGGTCCGTCCGCCGTCTTCAGCTTTGCTTCTCTGACTGAAACATGAGAGGTCAGGTAGTGTGTTTTCTCAGGCGCGCACACAGAAACACACACACACAGGAAGCCACATGCTCATCAGTTCTCAACTAAAAGGTTTTATTTCCTCCAGTCTGATGCGACCTGGGAATAGTTTGTGTTCTTATCATGAATTCATAAATACCGACACTTCAAGAAAATATTTTGTTTGTGAATTATTTGGAAAATATGGATGTTGTGCTCCAAACTGACTCTGCCACTGGCTAGTGTGTGTTTTTTCAGGTATAGCTCTGAATGTTAAAGTGTTGGAAGGAGGAGCGTCTTGCAAAGTCAAATTACTTTCAACTCATATTTGATTTAAGTGACATTTCAACCAAAGGCATCATTGTTGCTTGATTGTGCTATAAAATGGTGCTATGTTCCTGGAAAATACATAATATTGCCCTTTGAAGTGCAGATTGTGTTTCTGCAAAGGAGGTTCAGGTGGTCTGCATCTGTTGAAACTCCAGAAGAACATAACCTCCTCCACTGATTTACCAACTCCGGCACATTTGTGTTGGACAGAATCTTATTTAACAGTACCTTTAGTCAGCAATAAAACTATTATTTTAAACTTGAGTTCAGGTCAGAGATGAAATAAATGCTGGTTCAGCATCTGTTCAAAGCAGGTGAGTAAATCCATGCCATGGTACATGATACACACAAAAATATTTAAACAAAAACTCCAGAAATCATGCTCAATACAATCTGAAGCTTTAATCGCATAGATGTTATTGCAGGTAAAATATTTCAAATATACTGATCCATCCGTTAAACCAACGATCACATGATGCAACATTATTTCATAGGAAGAAAGCTTTGAATTTCTTCACAGAACAAAAGGACAAATGTTTAATCAGAGTACAGATTCGTGCACTGAAGCAAGAAAGAAAGAAATGAAGGAAGAGTAAAGCGCAGTAACATTGTTATAACATTCACAGTAACATTCTTTGGTTTAACCTTTATTCAGCTACGAATGACCCACATTTACACCTGTGATGACATCACAGTCAGTTATTGTCACCTCCAGTTTGCAGTCTGCTGGGTGACGACTTGGGGTCTGATGGAGGCGTTTTCCTCCGTCATGCAGGCCTGGGTGTCTGCCGGTGGAGGGAGGTGCCACCTTAAACCAGGTGTGTGCTGTCACATCTCTCTGTGTTCATTTCATCGTTACTGTGCAGGAATAAAATCCCAAACACCTGCTGGTTAACCCACTGCCTGGATCCCCTGCTGTCCAGCAGATTAACTGACTTTACTCGTTAATTTAAGACATTTAGGTTCTGCATTAAAGCAGCCTGGTTATATGAATATGAGTGACATGGTAAAAGTGGGCGTTCATGCAGCCCATGATCCAAAGCTCCAACTATCTGATGCTCCACTGGCTGGTTGATGATACATAACCACTTTATTCACCTAATCCAAACATTTCTGAATGGCTGTTTCCATCTTAGCAGCCATTGGTTTCTTCAACTTTTCATCACATCAATATCCACCAATCAGGAGAAAGAAACAAGGAAGGATAAGTACAGATGTCTTGGCTGTGAAGTGATGAGCAGTGCAGTGAAGAGCTTTTTGGAAACATTGTTATTTGTTTCTTTTGCATTAATAAGAACCCGGAGTCACTTTCCTTGTGGGTTTTGGTGTCAAACTGAACTGAAGAAAGCTCTGTTAAACAGAGAAGAGTCATCTGGGTTAGTCAGTCTGCTACTTCTTTGACAGGAAACACTCCTGTTTCGAGTTTGTCTGCAGCTGCATCATTGTCTCTGTCAGGCTCTCATCGACTGCAGCTTCGTGTAGGAAGCTGCAGTCGCTGTGCGGAGGAGCAGAGTGGAGGAGAATGTCCCTCTGTGGTTCCACCTGGACAGTCCGGTCCTCAGCTGGAGCAGCCAGAGCCGTCTCACTGTCTCCATAAAGCTGGTCCATTCGTTTACAGAGAAATCCTTCTGTCTCTGGTGGAGACAGATCGTCTCGCTGTCCCCCTGTCCTCTCTCTATACCTGTAGGATGCCAGTTTGATCACTCGCTGCAGAAGATGTCTCCTGTAGGTTCTCTGGATCACTGCTGCTGCCAGCTCCTCGTGTTTCTTACGCAAAGTGTTACTGATTGGTTCATACAACTTCTGCAAAAATGAATAACCACATTACATGCAGTTATTTTCATTGTACAAGAGCTATCTTTTGGAGATTATATTGTTATTTTTTCTAAGGGTCTTCAATGTGTTGGTCAGGTCCCTTATTGAGGTCACTGAGATTCTTTTTGTTTTTGGTTTTTTTTTGTGTTCAAAGTTATACATCGCATAAATCCAAGATGAAACATTATTTTATGAACAAAGGCATAAAATAATGTATTTCAAATAACAATTTGTTAATTGCAGTGCCATTATTAGGCCATAACTAGGGCTGAGAAAACTTTGAAGACCCCTGACTTAGACTATGACAAAAAAATAAGGATAAAACCTTTGTGGGATTGTTGGCCATGAACTTATCCTCTATTGTTGCCTTTAGAGCATCCATTGCCTCAGATTCACCCAAAACCTGAAAAATATTCAAAGAAAATATGTACACAGAGGAGTTCAAATATCTCCCACACATTCTGGTCATCAATTGTTACTGTAGTTTAATGCTGTTGTTGAGAGTTTTAACCAGAAATCCAGACCAACTAGAAGTTAAAACTTGATCTGGATGACCGTAAGCGGAAAAGGTCTTTAATCCTAAACACAGCTGTCCAAGAATCGGTTCCACCAAATACATCTTCAAAACCCAAAGAGACAGACAGGGCAGATCAGCTAGTAGCTTTGATCAACTTTGTGAGTGTCGGTGGCAGGAGTGGAGTGGTACGTTTATGACTGGAACGACAGTCACCAAGAGAGCCACTGCTAAGTGCTGCAGTGGACTGATCTGCAGCCTCCCAACCCCTGCTGGTTTGAATTCAGATAACACTAAAATCGAAATGTCTATCCATCTGTTATCTACCGCTAATCTGGTATTGGGTTATGGAGGAAGCAGCCTAACCAATGAGGACGAGACTTCCCTCTCTCCAGCCACTCGAGCCAACGCCTTCGGAGGAATCCCAAGGCATTCCTGGGCCAGCCAAGAAACATAGTCCCTCAATGTGTCCTGTGTCTTACTCAGTGTCTTCTCCAGGTGGGACATGCCCAGAACACCTCACCAGGGAGGTGTCCAGATGCCAGAGCCACCTCAAATTGGCTTCTTTCAGTGTGGAGAAGCAGTGGATCTACTCTTGAGTTGCTCCAGGATGACTAAGCTTATCATCCTATCTCTGAGAGGCGAGACATTCTGCAGAGGAAACTCACTTCAGCTGCTTGTGTTTGCAAAACAATGAGATCAACATGTCTTTGCATGTCTTGCTTTTAATCAACCAAAATAAAAGAGGAGTATACCTCTGAAGCAACTTTCTTCAGCTAAGCACGTAAGTGGAAACATTGTACTTTGGGGATATGCTTCTATTAAGGGATAGGATGATTTTAATGAATTGAGCAGCTAATAGAACGGGTTTTCCACCCGTTCTTAGCCAGTCTTCCAGTATGGTGATAATGATCTAAAGAATACCACGTAGTAAACAAAACAGTCCATCTAATACTAATCCCTTTGAGGTCAATCCCACATAATATCTGTAGAAAGAATTGAAGCTATAGTTCAAAACTGGAAGGTTTCAGAGTTTCTATAAAGAGAAAAAATTATATTCTCTTACATTGTTTGCAATGACAACCTACAACTCCTGTAGGGCTCCACTAACACATTCCAGAAACTGTTCTGGTTCCTAAACAAAATTTTGGAATGCTATTGAATGTTTCAACTAAAAGAACAAGGATTACATGTGCCATCTTGGGCACTGTGGAATACCTATGCTTGTCGATCTGAATATAAAGAAACAACAATCATGGCAGTGAACAGATGCCACAGAAGTGTGCAGGGTATTCGCTATCTTCCTACTACGCCCTTTTTATATGTAGTCGCCCCCTGTTGATGATGCACGCTTGGTTCCTAAAACAGATGGAAGTAGATCTGGGTTCTTAACAAAGGCACAGGAACGTAACTACACAGAGTGTTATTTTTGTGGACAAACACTACATATGTCTCCAAGAAAAAAAGATAATATGAGTGATATTACCTCTGCAGTGAGAGCTAGCAGGATGTCCATACAGTGGATCTTGTCTCCGGGAACCAAAGGCAGGTCCATTTGTATCAGTTTGACGGTGTTGGGTTTGGGAATCCTCATTGGATCCTGTAGAACATCACACAGGTCTGACAGCTCACTGCGAAACACATAAAATTACAATCAGGTTCACCCAGACAGGAAACCGAGTCTCACAGGAGGTGATTCACCTGCTGGGACTCACCGGTAGTGTATGAATTGCGAAGCTCGAGGGTCAAACTTCTCCCAGGTTTCATAGAACATATCAAAGTCATCCTCAGAAAGTGGGTCGGCGCTCTCCTCTGTGGCGACGTTAAAGTTCTCCAGGATGATGGCGATGTACATGTTGACCACCACCAGAAAAGACATGATGATATATGAAGTAAAAAAGACAATGCCCACTGCCGGGCTGCCGCAGTTTCCTCTGACAGATGTGCCTGGGTTTTCAAATTCTGGCTCACAGTCTGGAGGTGTGTTCATGATGGGATTCAGCAGTCCGTCCCATCCAGCTGATGTGGTGATCATAAACAGGCAGATCATACTGTTCCCAAAGCTCTCAAAGTTAAAGATGTCATCAATCATGCTCTCCTTCTTCACGTAAGCAAAATTCGACATCCCAAAGATGGAGAAGATAAACATGATGAGGAAGAGGAGGAGGCCAATGTTGAAGAGGGCAGGAAGGGACATCATTAAGGCAAACAACAGCGTTCGAATTCCCTTCGCTCCACGAATGAGACGAAGAATCCGTCCAATGCGAGCCAGCCGGATCACACGGAAGAGAGTGGGAGAAACGAAGTACTTCTCAATGATATCAGCAAGAAGAAGGCCTGAAAAGGAAGAAAAGACCTGGGGAAGTTTTCAAAAACGTTCTGTTAGACATAACAAAAGCATCTAATCTGCTTCCTCCTCACCAACAATGGACAATATAACCACTACAAAGTCAAATATGTTCCATCCGACGTTAAAGTAGTGCTTTCGTAGAGCAATCATTTTGAGACAGCACTCTGTGCTGAAGACGACAATGAAGACAAGGTTGACCCAGTACAGGATGTTTTCCTTTTCGGGACTCTGCTCGTCTGTTTCCACCATCATTGTCACCATATTGAGACAGATCAACACCATGATGAGGATATCGAAAAACTGCTTGGTCACGAAGTCGAAGACTAGACCCTGGAACTTGTTCTAGACAGAAACAGAAATACGGTTGTTCAACGTCCATCCTGTTAATATTTACAGGCTTGGTTTATTTAACTTCTAGAGAAAGTCCTTGAACCTACTGTAGGCCGGGGAACAGGCTTCTGAGGCTTCTTGGATCCCAATTTCTTCATGGCGTTGTAGTATTTCTTCTGTTCTTCTGTCATAAATATATCTGTTCCTCCGAGGTAAACACCCAGACATAAATATTAAATGGCTGACAGAGGGAAACAGAAAATTACTCAATATAGGGTCATTGACAAGAAACTTATCTTTGCTTTCTGCTGGTTAAAATTGTCGATGATGACTCCGATGAAGAGGTTGAGGGTGAAGAAGGACCCGAAGATAATGAAGCAGACAAAGTACATGTACATGTACAGGTTGTCCTCATACATTGGCTGGGACTCCACCTAAACCAAGAAGGTTCAACTCTCAGGATGGAGGGAAATGTAGTTGTGTGTCACGGGATAACGGCAACAGTTTTTCCCAGTTCCAGGACCAGGAAACCATCAACATCATTAAAACCTCGATTCCTTGGTAGACTAGGATTAATAAGACCAGGAACTGTACCAGTAACAGTATGAGAAGTTCTGACCTCTCTGGAGTCCACCGCTGCATACATGATGTCCATCCAGCCTTTAAATGTGGCCTAAAGAAAACAACATACAATTTATTTTACAAATCTAAAGCTATCTGACTGTTAACTGGTAAAGAAACAGTATAAATCCGTTAATGTTGGCTTTCTGACTGACCACTTGCAGCAGAGACAGGTAGCCCATCCCAACGTTGTCAAAGTTGATTTTTACGTTCTTCCAGCGAACCTCAGAGAAGCCGTTCTCAATCAGATCGAGACACTGGGTTTTATTGTTGACTTCCTCAGGAGAGAAATACTCCTCTGATGTTTCGTTGAAGCAGTAATAAAACTTCCCTGCAAACAGGTTCACACCCATGATGCTAAAGATGAGCCAGAAGATCAGACAGACCAGCAGCACGTTGAAGATGGAGGGGATGGCACCAACCAACGCATTAACCACCACCTACAGGCCAGCAGATGTAACAGCAGTGAGTTTAATGCTAAACCAACCAAAAACAAGACAGCTGCCTATCCATCTGTCATCGTTTAACCCGCCAGTCTTACCCTCATGCCCTCAAAGCGAGACAGGGCTCTCAGGGGCCTTAATGCTCTCAGAGTCCTCAGAGACTTAATAGCTCCCAGCTCAGAGTATCCCAGGATGTTTGCTGTCAGTGACACCAGAGACACCTGAAAAACAACGTGTAGGTGAGCTAAACCTTTACTTCTGGTGGAAATACGAAGGAGTAATTATGCAGGATTAATCAGTTTCTTACATCTACAATGAGGAAGTCCAGCCAGCACCAGGCATTGGTGAAGTAGGTCTTGAATCCATAAGCGACCCACTTGAGAATCATCTCCACCACAAACACGTAGGTGAAAACCTGATCTGCATATTCCAGAATTATCTTGACTACACGGCGCTGCTCAATGTAGATGTCCTCAAAGGCCTGTTAACAATATTTGGAGTTTTTAATGCATAAAACTTCATCATTTAATATGTCATGGTTTAATATTCACAATCTTCATCTAGTACTGACAGAGGTGTTTGCGAAATGGATTGAATACTATAAATGCTATCCCAGCAAGCCCAGATGATATTAATTTAAGATTGTGAGGCTAATCTGAGAGATAATCCTGGACCTATTTTGTTTGCCGAGGTTACAGAATAAAGACCCTTCTGAAATGTATAGGCTCAAAATTGTTTATACCCCTTGCAGCTTAGGTCTAAAATACAGCAAGAAACTGCAAATAGGCGGGGTCTGCTGTAATCTTAATTTTACCAACATGTTTTCACCCTAATCAGTGAGATTAGGGTGATGGTGGGGAGACCTTTCAACCTATAAATACTGAGCTCATCACCAATGATAAACTGTTAAAATATCTATGAAAAGCTTTTCAGGCACCAATATTTGTTCTATGCAAATTAAGTTAATTTGATAAATAAAAAAAAAATCTCTCCAGGCTTGAAAAACGCTTAAAGTAAGTTGTTTATTTTTGAGTAACAGGATAAGATGAGACTTTTATCAAATAATCAGAGTAAAAGTTGCAACCTTCCAGTTACCAAACAAGGCTCTTTTGTTAGTCATTCATATTACTCGTTTTGTTTTGAAGGGGTTAATAGAGTTAAATCATCTCACCTGTGTCTGTTTAGCAGCCATATTAGTAGTCACACTGTCAGCCATGCTTGTAGTCCACAGCTAGCCATGCCAACCATCAGATTAGTTTGCCAAAACCTGCTCAGCCTCATTGAGTCAACCACTAAAACATCTCAGATGTTAAAGACATCAACACATCAACAACAAAGGATTATGGTTAGAGTTAGTGGTAAAATTATGTTAAATATTGTGTTATAGAGTTTACCAGAGCTCCACTGCTCAGTAGGATCATGAAGATGATGAATGTCTCAAAGTAGTTGTGCTCTACGATGGTGAAGCAAGTTTTCCTGAAATTAAACCAGATCTTTCCTTTGCTCTGGGACGTGTCTATATCCAGACAAGGACAGCGATTGTAACAGTCTGCAATAGAAACCCGTACAGTTCAAACATAGTACTGTTCATGGGACTGAATGGACAGCAGATGTATGATGTCTGCACACTTGTTAACAGCTGTTTGTCATGCTAAAATGTCCTTAAATAATTTCAGAACATTTACTTTTCACAAGTCAACTGAAAAACAGTCCAGTTTGCTTGATCATAACTGTCCAAACCCTTTTAGCTTCAACCTTGAAGCTTCTTGGGTCATCCAAAAAATAACACAGAGCATCACCAAACGAACCGTAGTCCCAAAGTGAAACGAAGCTGTAGAAAATAGTCAGGTGGGTCTGTGCCTGTTGAAGTCCATGACCAGCTTGGTTTGCCTCGCATTTATCAGGAAGTGGCTCCACTAACACCAGTCCATAAAGTCCTGGTACTCTGTACTCTGAGTCTTTGATGAGACCAGCTATGGGAGAGTCATCAGAGAACTTCTGAAGTTGGCAGCATAGGGAGTTGATGTAAAAGACTGCAGTGTAGATGGGCGAACAGGAACTTTCCATTATTTGCTATTATTTCCGTTTTTATTCTTTTTGTTCTGTGTAGCTGTGAAACCTTCCTTGAAGGGGCCATTGGTTGCTAAAAACGTAATATTCTTCTGTAGCTGACACACTAGGCCCTATACAACCTGGATTAAATGGATACATTCAACACATTAGTTTTTCTCAGTGCACTTACTTTCTGTATAGCAGTCCTCTGGAGTTTCTTCTACCTCTTCTATCTTTGGGACTTCAGGAGCTCTCTGCACAGTGCTGCAGACCGAAGACTCGTCACCCTGAGTATAGACACATCTTAGCATTAAAAGGTTATTTCTAAAAACATTCAAATAACTTCACAATAATGTATCCACTATAAAAACAAAGGTGGACTACTGTAGGAAACACATATCCCCAACAAAACCCAAAACCAAAGATTTTACTTGTGAAAGCTGTTCTTCTATGTCATCCTCCTCATTATCTTCATCTTCATCTTCATCGTCTTCATTTTCAGGCATGTCAAAATCAGACTCAGCTTCAGCAATGGGGACCTTCAAAGATGTGATGTTCTGGTAGTAGCTGCTCGGGAATGACAGATCAATTTTGGGAACTTCAACCATGGGCTGCTCTGAATTCACGATTGTCAGAGCTAAAACTTCCTTTGATTTTTCGCCTTCTTCGCAGGGTACAGCTAAAAGAATTGATTTCAAATACACAGACAGAAATAACTATTAAGTGCAAAAAATAAACCTTATTTGAACATTTACATGTGAACAAATAATGTCTGCTCCCACCATTTGCGTCAGAGTTCACATTCGTTTTCTTTCCCACTAAAGTCAAGATATGTTTCAGAAACCAGGCCTTGATCCAGGCTACAGCCCTGCTGATCCGGTTTATTGCAATCTGAAGATTATTTTCTCCTTCATCTTCTGTAACTGCAAGATTATCCCCACTGAATGAGCTTAGCAGCAAGGCTAGGAACAGATTCAGGACCTGGAACAATGTCAGAAACATATTCATGTTTTGAAACTTTCTAAAAACCAACCAAAGTCAGATTAGAAAGAGTTTTTCTACACAGACTTACCACCAGGTTTCCAATCACCAGTACCATCATAAAGACAACCAGACACATAGGTTCCCCAGCAACTTGCATACAGTCCCACATTGTCTCAATCCACTCGCCACACAGAACCCTGAAGATGATGAGGAAGGCATGAAAGAAGTCGTGCATGTGCCAGCGAGGAAGCTCACAGTCTTCTGCGATGCGGCAGACACAGTCTTTGTAGCTCTTCCCAAACAACTGCATCCCAACGACAGCGAAGATGAAGACAATGATGGCGAGAACCAGAGTCAGGTTCCCCAGTGCTCCCACTGAGTTGCCGATGATCTTTATCAACATGTTGAGAGTCGGCCATGACTTGGCTAGCTTAAACACTCTCATCTGGAGATGACATGGCAAGATGGACAGAGACATATGAAGATAGAAATATACAGAACTCGGGTCACAGTTTAATCATGGTGAGAAAGTTATGAACGGACCAATCTGAAGGACCGCAACACTGACAGACCCTGAACATTAGCCAGTCCAAGCTCCACCAGACTCATGGTGACAATGATGCTATCAAAGATGTTCCAGCCCACCTGTAACCAAGACAACAAGAGACTGTAACCATGGGAGCAGTTGCTCACCATCAAAACCTTTCTACTTTTATTGACATTTAATCCTGACCTGGAAGTAATAATATGGATCCATCGCTAAAAGTTTGAGAACCATCTCAGCTGTAAAGATCCCTGTAAAGACCTAGGGATCAGACATCAGACATAAAATGATTACTCAGTTTTTTATGAGTAACATCACCAGCTGATGGAAAACAGCGGGAACTGAGGACCAGAATTAAAAAACACCAGCATAACCTGTTACCAGACCCTGCTACTCATCTAAGCTAACCTTCTACCAAATGTTACACCAAAATACAATGTTAACTCATTGGACTCAACCTTACTGTGCAGACTTTGACTCAGTTTCTCCTCTGTTACTGACCAAATTTCCAGTGCTGAGAAGATCTTCAAACTCCTCAGTCATTGGATAATGCTCCATGGCCATGAAGACAGTGTTGAGGACAATGCAGATGGTGATGGCGAGGTCCACAAATGGATCCATGACGATAGTATACAGAAGCTTTTTCAGCCATCGCCAACAGCCGCAACAGTCCCACTTCAGGAAGATGTCAGCAAACACGTACCAGCATGGAGGACACGGTCTCTGGTCGTCCTCAAACTCTGAAACAGAAATCTGCTGCGTAAGGTGAAATGTATCACTGCACAATAAGTGTTTGGAGTAACTAAACACCAATTAGTTTTATTCTTAATTTGTAAATTCTGTTAATTTTATGTAAGGAATCCTTACGGAAACATGTAAGGTAAACTCAACTGAATGGTGCTAAATGTTTTTGAGTATTTAAAATTCTGACTTCTAGTGAAGCCAGTGGAATACGTAAATCAAACAATGGATTTGTTTTACAAGAATAAACCTCAGAACTTATTATGAATGGCAGAAAGAGAGTCAATAACCCCAGTATGTTCACTGTATCCGAGTACCTTCCATGTTCGTATGCTCCTCTTGGCTTTGTGATGTGGGGTCTTGACTCTCCAAGAGCGCCGCCCTCTTGGCCGCTTGCTGTAAAGACAAAAAACAAACATTCAGCTTTGTCCTGAAACATGGGGGGTTTCTCTTCATCACATCTTACCTCCTCTTCCCTCTGCTTCAGTGCCTCCAGAATCTGGGCATACTCCTCTTCTTTTTGTTTGGCCTCGGCGATGTTAGCCTCATTCTGCTCAGCGTACGCCATGGCAACCACCGCCAGGATGAGGTTAATGAGGTAGAAGGAACCAAGGAAGATGATGACCACGAAGAAGATCATGTAGGTTTTACCTGCCGCTCGCAGCGTCTACGCAGATAAACAGAGGTGAGATGATGGTGGGACTAGCCTAGCATTCGGGAGC
>CAEGAD010100608.1:127500-130249 GCA_903067055.1 Poeciliopsis paucimaculata | reverse complement strand
TCAGTTCGTTGTTTATGTGTCATGTAACGTTAGCATACCGTACAATTATTCAGCCTGTTGTTGCCTCTATTCTATTTTTATTGCCTTTCAAAATGACATGTCTGTTCTTGGTATTGGATTTTATCAAATAAATTTCCCCCAGAAATACGACTTATACTCCGGTGCGACTTATATATGTTGTTTCCTGCTTTATTATGCATTTTATGGCTGGTGCGACTTATAGTCCGGAAATTACGGTGGATAAAAAATTTTTTTTTAAAAAGAAAATTTAACATTTACTTTTTGTGTTTGAAATAAAGACATTGTAATGTCACAACGTTGGGTTACAACATAAAGGGTTTTTGCTTCAAAGTTGACTCTTTTTTAGTATATCTAGAACAAAGTTAGAAAGTACCATCTACTAACCCAGAACAAAAATCAAACTGAACCAACATTTAACTTTATATTGCACAAATCTAGAACTCAACGAAGAACAACTGGAATCAACATTTAGTTTTACCAGAAGAAGAACCTAAAGAAAAACCTATAAATTATGGACTACTTATTCTTATTAAACACAGACAATCAATATGTAGTTTTATACATTTACCTTTCTTTTGGTTTTGTTGTTTTGTTTGCATTTCCTCTAATTCATGTAAAGCACTTTGAACTGCCTTGCTGCTGAAAATGAGCTGTATAAATAAAATTACCTTACTAAAAAATGCAACGTTTCACTGAAACTTGCATTAAAAGTCCATTAAGAGTGTCAGCGCTTTGCATTAAAAATGTAATTATTTACCTGAATAATTTCATTGGACTTTTAATGCCACTTTTATTACAATTTTTCATTAAAAGTGCCATTATTTACCAAATGACACTTCATGACAACAGTTATAAATATTCCTAAAGACTTATTCATGTTTATTTCAGGTGTTATGTCATGTTTGTGTGTCATGTTATTCTTATGCACAGCTGATATTCCAGGCCCTGATTTTCCAACTACTTCCTGTTGTCCTCTTCTTCATGGTTTGAGCCAGTGGCAACATCTGATTGTTGATCATGTGACTAATGTGACCAAAAAAAAAAAAAAAAAACTTTTTATTAAGAAATTAGTTTTTCCAGAATTTCCATGTTTCCATTTAGTGAATTTATTTTAAAAACTGTGCATTTATATGGTTAATGCAGCTACAACCTGCTTGTTTCTTCCAGTGAAATTAAACTCTGTATATTTTACTTTCTGTCTGGAATAAATTTTTACGAAAAAAGGTATTTCTGAGAAAAGCTAAATCTGCATCATTTCTCTCCATTCACAGAGGTTTATCAACCAATTACATCAGCTGCCACTCTATGGTCTATATGAGCGATGAAGTCTCATGGGATATTTATTGTGACTGCATCAATAGACTTTGTTGTGGGTTTGGAGATCATGACCTCTGTCACATAAACCGTCCATTGTAAGGCTTAGCAGGCAGAGTCACTGGAGCTGAAGGATACAAAATACCACGATTGTTGCTGTGACATATCACACTGATAATCATGCGTTATTTTCTGTTTTAGTCATGTTTGGAAAGCAGAAGGTCGGAGGAAAAAATGACTGCAGAGTCATTTTAAGCATATAGAAAACGCAGTTTAAAACGACCTGCACATGTAAAACAATTACATAAATAATGGAAATGATAGAAAAAGAATCTGTTCCATTCAACAAACTTTATCTGCAACAAACAAATCGATGTTTAAACATCTCATTTGATGGCATTAAAACCTGAAATATTCATCACAGCATATATATTTATATATGTTATCATAAATATATACATATAACATGTATGTCTCTCAGAGTATCCAACATATTTTCACTCAAGTAAAAGTAAAAAGTAGCCATCGAAGAAATTATTCAAAGTATTTGGTAAAACGTTTACTCTTTTAATAATTTAATATTTATAAATGACATCATTAGATGAATAAAACTGTAAAGCTTTGTGAAAGAGTTGCTCATTTTGTAATTACAAAATAATAAAAACATGTAAAAAAAATAATAATTCAAATAAATTTCTTCCAATGTAAACTTATTAAACTTTTACAAAGCTGCAGATGTGTTTCTGTGTCTGGTGAAATTTTTGTTTAAACAATTTTTCAGTGGGTAGAGAATCCAGAAATTTTACTCAAGTATGAGAAGCAACAATTCAAAGCAAAATTATTGAGGTAAAAGTAAAAAGTACAGCTAAAAATAGTGTTAAGAGTAATTTTTTTCCAAATAATTTCTTAAATAAATTTAATTAGTTACTACCAAACTCTGCTCATGGGTCTTTGTAAAGTCTGAGGTTATCCTGAGCTGTTTCTGGAGTTATGTTGCTACAGGCTCACTTTCTTCTTCTACTACTCTGCTACTTGCATTATTTGCTCTTACTTTAACTAACTAACTGCATAAAAAGTTAGCCGTTAAAAAGAGCAAAAACAGCAGAGTTTTTCTGCTCTCGGCGTTTCTTGTTCTCTATTTTTTGGAAAAATAAAATGTTGGTCATTATTTCTGTGATGGTAAAGAGAAATAAAAATTAATAATTTGTTCACAACACTTTCCAATCTGTCTCATTTTCTTTCTGAGAGTTTCTGAACAATGAAACACCCATAACTTATCGTTCTGGAGGTTTTTCATCGTCTAGCGATCCTAATGATGTTGAGGTTCATATTTCACATATTTAACAGTTTAAACCAGATATTTATATACAACATAACCAGAGGACGCACAAATTCACAAATTCATTTTTGGTGT